>JBBUKS010012953.1:0-12165 GCA_038050645.1 Hedychium gardnerianum | reverse complement strand
TAGACAACTTAAATAAGTACAAGCCCTTTGTTTAAATAAATTTAAAATTTAAATTTTTTTAATATAATAATCTTGAATCGTGGTGAACCATGAACCGAACTATGAACCGGTGGTTCTGAACCATGAACCGTAACCATTTTGTCCGGTTAAGGTTAAGGGTTGACCCCCCAGGAACCGTCGAACCGACGATTCTGAACCGTTGAACCATCGGTTCCGAACCGTGGTCAAGTCTAACTTGATTGAGACTTGGCTTTGTGTGAATCAGATAAGTATCTTGCATCGGCATGCCCAATTAATTTTGCATTTGACTCGTGAGGATAAAAATAGACCCATATCAGTCGTTCCTCGGAGATATCAAAAAATATGTTTAATTTTGTTCCAATGTCTTCTGGTTGGAGTAGAACTATATCTTGCTAATAAATTTACAACAAAAGCAATATCATGTTCGGTATTATTAGCAAGATACATTAAAGCATCAATTGCACTTAAGTATGACACTTCAAGACCAAGAATATTCTCATTATCATCCCAAGGGCGGAAAGAATTCTTTTCTATATCAAGTGACTGAACAACCATTGGGTTGATTAATGGGTATGAGTTGTCCATATTAAATCGTTTTAAAACTTTCTCAGTATAAGTTCATTGATGGACAAAAATCTCATTCTTTAAATACTCGAACTGTAGGCCGAGACAAAATTTAATTTTACCAAGATCTTTCATTTCGAATTCTTTCTTTAAATAATTTATTGCATTTGAGATTTCTTTAGGAGTGTTAATAATATTTAAATCATTAATATATACAACGATTATCACAAAATCATATCCGAACCTTTTTATAAAAACACATGAACAAATATGGTTATTTATATAACCTTTTTTTTTAACAAATATTCACTAAAACGATTGTACCATATACGCCCAGGTTGTTTTAAACCATACAAAGATCTTTATAATCTAATAGAAAATAATTCTCGAGAATTGCATACTTCTGGTATCTTTAGTCCTTTTGGGACTTTCATGAATATGTCATTATCTAGTGCACCATATAAATATGTTGTAACGACATCTATCATCTATACATGAAGTCTTCTCTGTGCTACTAAACCAATAAGATAACGAAAAGTAATAGCATCCATTACGGAGAATATGTCTCTTTATAGTCAATCTCAAGTCTTTGCGAAAAGTCTTGTGCAACTAGTCAAGTTTTGTATCGTACAATCTCATTTTTCTCATTTTTTTAATACAAATATCCATTTATATCCTATTGGTTTAACAACTCTAGGTGTTTTTTTACAGTAGGCCCAAAAAACCTCACGTTTTGAGAGAGATGTTAGTTCTGTCTGAATTGCTTTCATCCATTTTGGCCAATCCCCTCTTGATTGTCATTCCTTTAAAGTTGTGGGTTTAAAGTTCTCATTCAAAATATCAATTGCCACATTGTATTGATTATCTCTTTCAACTTCTTCTAGAAGTTTTTATTCTTGAATCAAAGTATTTTCTTTTTCTATTTGATCAATTTGTCCATTTGTTCATCTTTTCTTTTGAGGGTTTTTATTCTTAGAACTCATTGGTCTCCCACGCTTCAGGAATGATTTAGATTCATTTGTTAGGAGGGGGTCTTCAGAAACATCAATTCTGATAGGAGCATTTTCTACTGGAATATGTGATTTTGTTACTCATTTTGGATCAGAGAAATTATCTAGCAATTGATTTGCAATTTGTTGCAAATGAATGATCCGTTGAACTTCTAGTTCACATTGTTTTGTTCGAGGATCAAGATGATATAAGAATTGATTATTCCAGGTAATCTCTTTTTCTAACTTTCCTTTCCTAGTATTATCTCTCCCTAAAGTTGAAAAAAATGTCTCATCAAACCGATAATCAAGAAATCTAGCAGTAAAAACATCTACTCTATGAGGGGGGAGTAATGAGAACATAAACTGCACATCTAAAAGTGCGTAAATAAGAGATATTAGGTTCTCGTCCAGAGACTATTTGTAAAGGGGAAAAGACTTAAGAACTAGTGGGTCGGATGCAAACTAATGTTGCTGCATGTAAGATTGCATGTCCCTAAGCATGAATGGGAAACTTGGATTTCATAAGTAATGGTCTTGCTATCAATTGAAGGCTTTTAATAAATGACTCTGCTAGGCCATTTTGAGTATGAATATAAGCTTCATGATGTTCAACCTTTGTACCAATAGACATGTAATAGTCATTAAATGCTTGAAAAGTAAATTCTCCAGAGTTATCAAGGCGGATTGTTTTGATGGGATAATGAAGAAATTATGCTCATAATTGAATTATCTGAGCAAGTAATCTCGAAAACGCTAGGTTCCAAGTTGTTAATAAGCACACATGTGACCATCTTGTAGATGCATCTATTAAAACCATAAAATATTTGAACGGTCTACATGGTGGGTGAATTGGCCCACATATATCGCCATGTATCCAATTCAAAAATTCAGGTGATTCAATTTCAATTTTACTTGGCGATGATTTTATTATCAATTTTCCTTGATAACATGCAATATATATGAATTCATTAGATTGAAGAATCTTCATATTCTTCAATGGATGTCCGGAATAATATTCCATGATTCGACGCATCATTACATATCCAGGATGACCCAGTCTATCATGTCATAAAAGGAATTCATTTTGACTAGTAAACTTCTAGTTTACTATGATATTTATTTCAATCGGTTTAATATATGTATAATAAAGACAAGAAGAGAATACAAATAGTCTTTCCTAAATTTGTTTCTATCCCATTTTAATATTAGTAATGCATAAATACTCATTATTTCCCATATTGGTTGTTTTGATATGATAGCCATTAAGATGAATATCTTTGAGACTTAATAAATTTTGTTGGGACTTGGGTGAAAATAATGCATTACTGATCAAGAAATTAGTCCCTTCTTGTAGTAAAACGTTTGCTTTGCCGGAGCCTTCGATTTGGGTTATACTACTAGATATAATAGTCACATTTTGCTTTTTTATAATAAGATGAGAGAAATATCTTTTGTTTTGGAGAATTATATGTGTAGTCGCACTATCTACAAGACAGAGATCCTCATCTTCGATCTTTGATCCAAGTTTAGATGCAATAATATCCATGAGTCTTCAAAAAAAATGAACAAACAATGAACTTGAATTTATTATAGATATTAAGGAATGAAAATAATTACATTAATTAAAATCACCAAATCCAGCGCTGTCCAGAAAATCACCAACTTCTAGTTGGGGCAAATTTTCAAAAATATTATTAGGGTCATTATTTTGAGATAGGGCATTTGCCTCCACATTATTCTTCTTTTCCTTCAATGAAGCTTCATAAAGCTCGACAAGATGCTTTGGCATATGGCAAGTACACAAACAATGTCCAATCACTCCACATCTGTAGCATTTATTCTCAGCATTTTGACTAGATCCATTTTTTTTCTTGTTTTGTCTCATTATTTTTCCACTTCTGGTGGTTTGTATGTCCACCACGATCATTACGGTAAGCATTCCAGCCACGACCACGACCACGACCACGACCATGGCCACGACCACGTTCTCAACCATGACTATTTCCACGTCCAGAATTATTGTGAGTTGTTGCATTCACTTTAGGGAATGGACTAAATATAGTTGGATGAGATTCATGATTTTTTTATTAATAACTTGTTATTTTGTTCAGCCACAAGTAAACAAGAAATCAATTCTGAGTATTTTTTAAAACCTTTTTCTAGATATTGCTGCTCAGGAGCATATTCGAGGCATGAAAAATAGAGTGTGTTTTCTCTAACATATCGTAATCAGTAATATTCTCTCCACATAATTTTAATTGAGAACTAATTTTGAAAATGAATGAATTATATTCACTAACTTATTTAAAATCTTGGAATCTCAAATGAATCTAATCATAACGAGCTTTAGGAAGTATTACCATTTTTTGGTGGTTAAACCTTTCCTCTAAACTTTTCCATAATTCAAGTGGATCTTTCACTGTCAAATACTCACTTTTCAAATCTTTGTGGACGTGGTGATGAAGAAAAATCATTATCTTGGCTTGATTTTGTAAAGTCTCTTTATTATTTTCTTTAATTATTTCTCTGAGTCCATTTGCATTCAAATGGATTTCAACATCAAGGATCCATAACAAGTAATTTTCCTGAAATGTCAAGAGCCACAAACTCAAGTTTAATGAGATTTACCACAAATTACTATCACATAAGTACAAAAATAAATTAGAAAATAGTCTATACAAATATTACTAAAATATATTATTAGTGGGAATATGTTAAGAAATTATTAGACAATAAGTATGCTAAGAAGT
Source organism: Hedychium gardnerianum (assembly GCA_038050645.1). Classification (NCBI taxonomy): domain Eukaryota; kingdom Viridiplantae; phylum Streptophyta; class Magnoliopsida; order Zingiberales; family Zingiberaceae; genus Hedychium; species Hedychium gardnerianum. Next base: position 7,838 of record JBBUKS010012953.1, on the reverse strand, counting down.
TCTTAAAAAAAATTGACACACGAGATGCCCAAAAAGAATCATAAGGAGCATCAACACAATATGATTAGCACATTTCCACTATATCATATAAATTTCAAGAATGTCATTAGTGAGACAAATTAGGGAATATATTCATAATTGTTATAAAAAATATATGAGAAAGATGATCTAGTGACAAATAAAATCATGACCTCAAAGAATTGCGGGTGCTTGAATTGCATATATTATCAAAATGTGATCAAAATTAATACACATAGTAGGATTAACTTTTTCATATAAAAGTAAAACATCAATGGGTAAGACAATGATTTACTTACAAGTTGTGATTGTCGAAGATGATCTTGTTGTTAAGCTTGTATAAAATTCGAGCAAAACTCATGCTGATAACATATTATAAAATACCTAGAAAATAGAAAGAATTTAAAGAAAATAAGAGAAGAATAATTTTATTTCTCTTTTTTGATTTTTTTTTATTGACACCAGGTATCTAAGCCTTCAACCTAACTAATCTTGGGAGTGCTCGATCTAGCCCCACGGAAGCTAGGGTAAATAGGGGAAGTACACATAGAGGCCAATCTTGACAGTCAACGTTCTTGTGTCAGCTATCCATTAAGGAGAAAATCTCTCATAATACGTCGCAGTCAAGTCTTAAACTCCAGATGCTTGGTCAATCATTGAAGGGTCTAACCACGATACCCTACCTCGAGGACTATTTCTCTTTTTTGATTGTATATACATGAGATTACAAAGATGCCTATTTATAGGCCTTGTGAGGAGTAATGAAAAGACACATTTATTTAATATGGTAACCTAAATTTTAATGATCATAAATGTACCCAAAAATCAAAAGTTGTCATATCATAAAAGAGTAACCCAAAAGTTAATGGTCATTATTGAATGTGATCATCCATTCAAAAGGTATGAGCCATCCACAATATATATAGATTTTTGATAGCCTGCACATTCATGATGAGCAACCATCGTGGGCAACTCTCATAGGCTCCAGGCGCCTCAACTGATTGAGGCGTCTTGATCAATTTTTTGTTTATTTTTTTAAACTCCCGATTGTACTAATAAGATTTTGCTTTTAGGGTTTAGAGATTGAGTTATAGTATTAAATACAAAAGAAATTTTAAAATGATTTTTTTTGGATTACATGAAGTGTACGGAATAAGATATGTGAGATAACAAACCGCTGATGTTTGAATATTAGATAAAACATAGTCTCTTTAAAATAATTTTACTAAAATTTATCTTAAATAAAAATATAACTATTGAAACTCACATGTCAAGCAAATGACGATAATATTGTAAGACATAAACATGACAATCCATAGAGGTGTAAACTAATGAGTTTAGTCGTGTCCAAACTTTTTTATTTACTTATCGAATTTGTTCAAATTTATTTATTGAAAATCTCATTGAATTTGAGTCGAACTCAAACTTTACTTTTTATTGAGCTCAATTAATAATATTGTTGTTCGTATAAATAAATGGCTAAATATTTATCTAACATTGTATGCAATTTATATTATTATATTTAAAAAAAATTATAAATATTTTTTTATTTTATGTATTTAATATATTTTTAAAAAATTACAATTAAAATTACATAATTTAACAAACAAGTTTATTCATAAATTATAAACTTTTTATAAATATTAACAAATTAAATTTATAAATATTTAAATTTATTTATTTTATATATTTAATTTTAAATATTTTATAATTAAATGTATGCAATCCCAAAAGGTTAAAACTAATCGATCCGATAAGCGTGACGACCGCGTGGCTGTTGACGTTCCTTATCCCCGCCTCTTCCTATTTCCATTCATCCCACTTTGCAGTTTGTTCCTGGCTTCTCCCCCCTTTTCGCCGGTACTCTCCAATGGCTCTCCGATCCCTTTCTTCCTCCCGGTTTGTTTACCCTAGCCTCAGTGCTCCTTGTCCCCCGCCGTTAAGAGCCCATTCCGTCAGAACACCAGGTTCTTCCGCTTTTCCCCCAATGTCTCTCTCTTCTATTTCACTGCACTAACTTATAGTTCATTAATGAAATGGTTGCATAAAGAGTCAACGTAATATCATTTAGTTACATTAGTATAGCCAATACAATTTAACAGAAAAAATTGTGAATTGGCAGAGATAGCAGCTTATGGTTAGCGCATGAGTGAAGCCTTGTAGTTCAGTGACCAAGCCTAAGGTCAATGAATGAGTTATAATCAAAATATTAATAGACAAAAATATTTTTTTTTCATGTGTAGCCGCGGCTGGTGTTCAAAAGGCTTTATCCTCGGTCTTCTACTAAGATATGCTCAGGATCGTATAGAATCTTAACCTCGCAATGTTTTTTTTTTTCTATTACTTTCCGCAATTGTTCAGTTTGATTATATTAACATTTATTTTTTCTACATTTATTTTATATGATTTTATTACTTCTTGGCAAAAATCCTTATGGGCATTGCTTGCCAAAGTAGTCAGTTGCTATGTGGAAACAAGTAAGACATTTTGTTGTAAGAGGTATGAGCATACATTAACTTCATCTCACTAAGAATAGATATAATCCATCGTATAGAATGCAAATATCACCAGGTTCGCTACTTTTTTTTTTTGATCTAACTAGTCTTTTTTTGCCTTTGGAGTGCCACCATAGGTATGGTCTTGAAGCTTGATGTTACTGATCTTAAGTGGATGTCTGACTTGTTTAGTGCTAAACCTCTTTCAATATTATTTCCTTGAAAAATTGTAATTTGGAGCTAGTGCTATGTTTTCCATAGACAACCTTGAAAATTACAATGTAAGTCACTTATTTTGTTAGACACTCAAATAAACTACATATAAGAAAAATGTTATAGAGTTTTGGTAGGTTGATGTTATTGGTTGTTAGACTGATATTTAGTCTCATTGGCCATGTTCATTTTAATGCAAAACCGACCAACCTTTAACTTTTGCATCCAGTTTAAGCTTTTCCTCTTCTTGCCGTAGAGTGTGTAGAAGATTGGGCATGTTACTAGTCTGATTTCTCTCTTTTCAGTGAGTTTAGAATTATTTGCACTCCATACCTTAGACTAATAGGAGGCTTCAAGAGGTATTCTTTACCCATAAGTCGCATCTGTTACTATTAGTTTACATTAAATTTATTATATTCATGTTCTCAACCAAAGGGGAGTCATGCCGCAACGGTAAAGTTGCTACCGTGTGATCTAGAGGTACTTTGAGTCTCAAAAATAACCTTTTGCAAAATAGGGTAAGACTATGTATAATAGACCTTTTCCCGAGGCCCGCATTGGTGGGAGCTTCGTGCATCGGGCTGCCCTTATGTTCTCAACCGCCAAGTCTTTTTGGAAAAGCATGTTTTTTTTCTAATACTTGCACATTTGACTTCTTAAACCATTTTAATTCTTGAATTTCTATTGCTTCTTGTAGATTATATTATATATGACCTAAAGAACTTGGTGCAAATGATCATTGTTATTAAAGGGAATTTGAAGTGGCCCTAAAGATCATGAGTGTAAGGACAGGAAGAGATTCATAAATTCAGAGTGTAGAGTCTCTTAGATCCTACAATTTAATTAAAATATTTTAGAATTATATTTGACATTAATAATTTATTAATCTGTAAATTCTATGTGAACATTTTTAACACTATCATATAGTAAATATATAAAATACAGTACAATTCTTAGTGTTTCATCTTTATATAACAAATAAATGATGAATGATAATTATAAGATGGATAATGATGACAACAATTAAAAAACTCCTTCTACTTGGGAGCCAAAAAGTTTTATATAATTGAAAATTTTCTTGAGTAATAATGACATGAAAAAAATATTTTTTTACATAAATATCAATCTTTAAAATTTCTCATTATTAGAGTTATTATTCCCTAGTTAGTCCTCTCTACCTTGATATAGTTTACCATTATTGTTTTTTTTTTTACTTCTGCACCCCTTATGTTGGTATATCTATGCTTGTATCCTATATATTTATAACTTAGTCCACAACATTCTTCCTTAAGCTGGTTCAAAAATATAAAGATATCTTAGCTTGTTATAAATATAGTTGATTGTAGAATCTCTTAAAGACTTGGTGAGAAAATCAGGTCGTTGATCATTGGACTAATAAAAGAAGTGTGCATTTTCTTGGATTGCATTTTTTCTTGGACAAAGTGATTATTAATCTCTATATTTTTTATCTTCTCATAGAAGATAGAATTAGAAGAAATTTGTATAATAGCTTGATTATCATAGTTTAATTCATTGGCCCACTTAGAACATTGCCTAGCTCAATCATTAACTATGTGAACAACTCATGTAAAAGCATAGCTTTGTATTCTCTCTACTAGATCTGGGTATAAAAGTTTGCTTCTTGTTCTTCAAAGATATCAAGTTCTCTCCAAGAAAGAACACAATACCTTGATGTGGTTATCCTATGTGTTGAATATCCTACCCAATTAGTCTTGGTATACCCTTCAATATGTAGACAACCTCGGTCAAGATATAGGAGACCCTTTCTCGGATTTCTCGGATCATTCTTGAGATATCTTAGAATTCTTAAACCTGTTTTCCAATGGTTGCGACATGGAGCCTTAAAGAGTTAACTAATTACATTTACAACGAATGGAATATCAGCCATGGTGATTATAAGGTAGTATTAGCTTTCCAACTAATCTCCTATATTTCCTTAGATCAAATAACCACTCCCCTTATTCGAGCATCAATTTGACATTAGGATCTGTGGGAGTTTCAATCATTAACTAGCTTTGCTCCTAATATACCAGCCTCCTCAAGTATGTTAGACATATATTTCCCCTAAACTATATAAATCTCTCCTCTACCAAGCAACCGTATGCTAAGAAGGTACTTCAGGTTGCTAAGAATTTTAGTTCGAAAGTGTAGACTTCTTCACTTTACCTAGAGATGTTTTCTCTTTGCTCAAAGATGAGAGATTAATCAACCAAGTATACCTAAAGACCTGTGGTGGGAGTAAAAAAGATCATCATGAGGAAAAGGAATTGTGAAGAGGATTTGACTATGAAGCACAAAACAAGATATGCAATTTATAAGGTGACATGTATGGACTTTCATATGAAGTAATAGAGAGCCGTGTCTTATCAATCAGATGTTTATTTTTCCTCTCAACACCACCATTTTGTTAAGTTGTATGAGAACATGAAGATTGTTGGAGGAGATCTTGGTTATAGAGAAAGGATTGAAAAACATGAGAGAAATAGAAAGGATTAAAAAACATGAAAGAAATATTCCTTAGTTAGAATGCTCTTTGAATAAGAAGAGTGAGTAATCATTTATGAAGATAACAAAGTATTTGGCCAAGCTTTGAGTTGACACAAACCAAAACTCTCAAACATCAAAATGTACTCAGGAAAAGGGTGTGAAAGTGTATTTATGGATACCTGGAGGAAAGGAAGAACAAACATATTTTCATAATTGACAAAACTTACATTTAAGATTTTGAACATTGGTAAACTAGGAACCATCTACTGGAAGTTCTAGAGGCTAGGACGTACTAAACAACTATGTACTTAAAGTGGAGAGAGGTCAATAACCAGTTCAGATGAACGTGGAACCATAATGAAGTGATACAATCCTTAAGACTCTTAAGTCTTAACCTATACCATGTACTCCTAGTTTGTAAATTCTAATTGGAAACAAAATCAAGAATAAATGTTCAGAACAATTTATCAACTTATTAAGTTTTCTAACAGGTAGTAGATTTAATGTAATTTAAGGTATTTGGAGAACCAAAGAAAGTGCTAAAGATGGTGCAGATGTGTGTTGGCAACTCCCTGGATAGATGAGAGTTCATCTGCTAGAGCGAGTGACACTCATAAGATGAGATGTAGATATAAGATCAGACAGAAGAGAGATATTAACATATGTATGCTTAGAAGCTATATAATCTAACATTTTGACCCATCAATGTTTATAATAACAAGTGATAGAAGCATCATCATCAGTTAGAGGTGACATGGACAAGGTTGACACATTCTGAGATCTAGTAGTCTGCCACTTGAGAAAGCATAGATACTCCTTAATTGGTATATCAATGGTTGGTCTATAGGTAAGAGTATCATGCTTAAGAATGCACTTAAATTGATCCATTCCTCAAGGGATCACTTGAGAATGAAACTGGAAGAAACAAACAACAGCCATCTGAACTTGGTAATCAGAAATTTTCAACATAACTGGAAGATCTGCGGGAAATCTGACACAAAACAGATCCATTTCCATTGATTTTGGAGGTCTGAAGCAGAGCTGAAACAGGTTTCAGATCTCGAGATGCAAAATTGCTGGATTGTTCTGCTGAATTCCAGAAGAAGTGGAACATATTTGATTGGGGAATATGGTAGAACCAGAAAACTTCCTGGCAGGAAGAAACAGATATGCAGATTCTGGAAGAAGAGAACTAAAATTCTGCTGCAAGAAAAAGAATGGTGTGATCCAGAAGAAGTTGAAATCTGGAACAATGGAGGCTGAGAATCTTGTGATGGAGAGGGCCTAGATTGTGATCCCTAAAAACCAAGACAGAAAGGCCTATCAGAGTCCCTTGAGGAATTAGAGTGCTTGCCCAACCAAAGGGATTAAGAGCAGTAGAAGAGGAGGAAATCACAGTTCCTGTTTTCGGACAAGAAGGAAGTGGGTTGGCACCTAGAAAGACTTGCCACAGAAAGAAGCTTTCCACCATGAAGGAAGAGTCAACTCTCGGAAAGAATCATGTGGTGGAAGACTTGAAATGAAGGAAGACTCATTGGTGGGAAGCTAGTAGGTGGAGCAAAAAATTTCATCTCTAATACCATGTTAATTAGTGAAATTATTAGGGTTATTTTGTCCTAGCTAGGCTCCTGTACCTTGATATAACTTACCATTATTGTTCTTTTACATTTACACCCCTCAAGTTGGTATATTTACACGAGCCTATTCTATCTATGATTTAGTTCTCAACAGTTATAATGAAACAGTATTGGAATATGCTTTGATGTATCATTATTAAATTTGTATCACAATTGAGCCTTGTTTACAAGTAGCTTTGAGCATGGTTGGCAAATTTGGACAATTCCTATATGGATTAGCTGAGCTGGATCGTGATTGACATTGGCCAATTGTTCCAACCGATTTCTTGGATACATTTCTGAAATCAAAACAAATGTTGAAAAAAAAGAAGAAACTAGATCAAATTTAAGGAGAAATCAAATGAAAATAGAGAGAAATGAGAAGGGATTAACTGACTCAATTTGAAAGAGAACCCATGAAATTATGGCTGCTTGAAACATCCATAATGACTATTGGAGTCTAACTACCATCCACGAGGAGCTTATGATGACAACGATAAAAGCAAGTCAAGTGTTGGCAATGATGTGCTTTGTCTATTTGTTAGGTGGAAGAGCTATGTAGACCTGACGACGGTTTGGAATCGACGGTTCGACGGTTCCTGGGGGGTCGACCCTTAATCTTAATCGGCCAAGACGGTTACGGTTCACGGTTCACCATGGTTCGCCACGGTTAAAATTATTATATTAAAAAATTAAAATTAAAATTCATTTAAACAAAGGGCTTGCACTTATTTAAGTTGCCTACGTATCCCCTTATGGTATAGGGAAATCAAAGCCCACGTAGTTCTTTTACATTTTTATCTTTTTACATTAGAAAGTTACATTGTTACTCACTTCCATTTCCCGTTCCCGTTGTATTTGTTCCTTCATATCAAAATCTTCGACTTCATCATATGAAAGTTGCATTCCTTGGATTTTTTTCTCGGCTCTGGTCCAATCGTCGAGTAATGCTTGGGCTTCCAATGAGTCGGGAGATAAAGTCGATCGT
>JBBUKS010012933.1:0-12165 GCA_038050645.1 Hedychium gardnerianum | reverse complement strand
CTAACCAACATAATCCAACTACCAAATTAAAATCTTACTACACATCTTATACCCTCTTACACCCATGCTACACAACCGAACTTACTACACATCAACAAACCCTTACCTGATTGGGTTGTGGTTGTTGGAACAAATGTGGATGGATGTGATCAGAGCAAAGGCCGAACCAAGCTGTAACAAGAAATCTAAACCGATCAACAATTGATCCAAACTACACAACCCAATTAAAACCCTAAACAACCTTGCCTCTACTGTTGGTGTTTGCCGGCAGTGGGGTTGGTTGGCCATTGATTTGTGGCCGAAGCAAGGTGAAACAACAGTGGCCGGAGCTGAACAGGGAAAGGCTAGCAACTAGCCGGCGACTCTGATTGATGGAGAAATGATGACCAATTACCAGATCCATCCTCACAGTCATGGTCAAAGTAGTGGGGTAGATGATGGCAGGATCTAGGGCTAAATGGATCAGAATGGAAAAAATCGACAACTACTCTCCAAATTTGGGATCTGACCTTGGTTGTGAGCTATGGCCGGCGGTAGATCTGTGGCCGAAGAGGGAGGTCCGGTGAGTGATAAGAAGGGAGAAGGCAGCGGTGACCGCTCAAAGACTATGCAACACCTTATGCAAGAGGCCTCAGATCTAGTATTACATGAACTATTGAGGCAAAGAATTTTTAAATCAAGTCGACGGTGATTTCCATGGTACAACAAAATCAATATGGGGGTAGACCCAATGAAGATTCAAATCAACACTTGGAGATGTTCTATGAGATATGTGGTACCATGAAGATGAACGGAGTAGCAGCGGAGGCCATAAGATTATTATTGTTTGGATTCTCACTAAGAGATAGAGCCAAAACATGGTTAAATTCCCTACCTCCAAACAACATTATATCTTGGGAACAATGTGAACAAGCATTCTTACAAAAGTTCTTCCCTCCAAGCAAGATGGCGCATATGAGGAATTTAATAGCTAGCTTCATACAACATGATGGGGAATCTCTTTATGAAGCATGGGATCATTTCAAAGGACTTCTAAGACAATGCCCCCACCACAGACTTGAGAAGTGGCTAGTTATCCACACTTTATACAACAGAATCAACTATCATACTAAGGTCTCTTTGGATTCTGCAGTAGGGGGAGCTTTGATGAATAAGAGCCTATATGAAGTAGAAGAAATAATAGAGAGTGTGGCTATGAATCATCATCAATGGGTATAGGAAAGAAGTAACCCAATTAAAATTTTGGGAATACATGGGGTTAACACTTTGGATTTAATCTCTGCTAAGATAGATGCCCTTACAAAGAAATTCGAAGCTATGAGCACACATCAAGCAAATGAAATTAGTGTAAGCTATGAAATATGTGGTGAAATGAAACATGCAAAGGAAACTTGTCGACTCGGAGACATAACTGCACAATTAGCTTAGATTGAACAAGTATATGCGATTGGGAATTTCAACTCAAGACCATTCAACCTATATTCAAATATATACAACCCTGGATGGAGAAATCACCCAAATTTCTCCTATCACAACAATAATCAAGAGCAAATGGGAAGATATCAAATTTGCAACAGACTTCACAACCCTCACGCTTGGAGAAGTTCAATTAGAAATGAAAAATGATATCAAGAAGCTTTGTGAGAGGATGGATAACATTGAAAATCACTTAAAAGTTCTTGATAATCAAGTGACACAAATTGTTACATTTTCATCAAGAACACAAGGATCATTCCCAGGAAAACTAGAAAATAATCCAGTTGAGCATTGTAATGCTATCGAGCTAAGAAGCAGACGAACCTTAGGGCTACCCCAAGTGACTGCTATATCTGAAGGGATGGGAGTACACCAATCGGAGAGTCAACTCCTTCTTCTACAAATCATGAGTACATCTAAGAAGAGGTTGAGAATGGCAACCCAATTGAGGCTAGCCCACAAGGTAGAATTGTACCACCAGTGCCCTTCCCTCAATGGATTATAAGTTCAAAAAGGGATGAGGAATTCAATCAATTTTTGAAGAATATCAAGGAAATATGCATTGAGATTCCACTTATTGATGCCCTACAGAAAATGCTCAATTTTGCCAAGTTTATGAGGAACATTCTTTCATCAAGATGCAAGAAAGATGGCGATGAAACAGTAGCCTTAATTGTGGAGTATAACGTCTTACTATCAGACTTTATGCCTCCAAAGTTGAAGGATCCAGGAAGCTTCTTGATTCCCTACACCATCCAAACTACTATTACTAAAAAAGTTTTTTGTGATTTAAGGGCTAGTGTTAGCCTCATGCCACTTTCGTTATGTAATAATTTAGGGCTGAAAAACTTGAAACTTACCTCTATGACATTGGAACTAGCGGATCACTCTCATAGATACCCACTCGGTATTCTTGAGGATGTGCCAGTTAAGGTAGGAAACTTTTTGGTCCCTACCGACTTTGTGGTCCTATAGATGAATGAGGATTCTAAAATCCTAATCATCCTAGGGAGGTCATTCTTGGCCATTGTCGGAGCTATATTTGATGTGAAAGATCACAAGCTCACATTGGCGGTGGGAGAGGACAAAGTATATTTTGATTTATCTAACTTCTCTTATACTCTACTGGTATCTAATGATTGCAATAGGTACAATAAACTTAAACAAGTAGAGTTCAAGAAGAAGTCTCTGAAGGAGATGGAGAAGTCACTTGAGGAACCACATTCTGATGGCAAAGGAAAAAGGGTTGGACCCAACCTTGAAAAGTATATCATCCCAGCGAAAGATAGGATAGAAATAAGGGGTCCAAGCCCAGAAGGACATAGAGGAGGGGAGCTTAACCCCTTCAAGGCCAAGGCTCTAAGTTGAGCCAAGTTAGGGGTCAAGATAATGACCTTAAACAAGTGCTTCTTGGGAGGCAACCCAAGAGTTTACTTAGATGTAATTTTTATTTCTTTATCTTTGTTTATAATTTTGTTAATATTTTTCTTTTCTTTTATAGATTTAAAGGCCGACATGAGTTGGCCGTGGAGTTTCCATGGGCGTGGAGGGCCAATGGAGGGAGAATAAGCGAAGAAGGACCACAAAATAAGAAGCAAGACGGGGGGTGTTTTTACCCCACACGGTCATGTTTATCAACACACGCTCGTGCCCCACCCCCTTCAGTAGAGCCAAAGGAAGAACATGTGCCATAGGCATGGCCGTGTCCTCTATCTAGAAGGTTCTAAAGCTCAGGCCGTGTCTCCAGACACGGCCGTGTCTCGCAGTTGCAGGAACTCAAGTCCAGGCTGTGCCCAAAAAGCACGACCATGCTTCCAAAGAAGTAACATCTTAGCTCCAGGCCGTGCCTCCCAGGCACGGTCGTGTCCCTTCCAAGTAGACTTCAAACACGGGCGTGTTTATTCAACACGGTTGTGTCCAAAAGGAAGAAACAACTCAACCACAGGCCGTGTTTTTTAAACATGGTCGTGTGATGGCCCTAGGGTTTTAAAACTCTTAAGACACGACCGTGTAACCCCCACACAAGGCCATGCCTACCCCTTATCCTCCCTCTTGTCTCTTCCTCTTCCCTCTACTCCATTTCTTAAGCCCTCTTCCCCTTTTCTTTTTCTAATTTCTTCTCACCACCCAAAAACCTCTCACCCTTCTCCTCTTCTACAACGAGAGCCTCTTTCTTCTTCTTCCCCAACCATCTTTCATCTCTTCTCAAGACTCTCACCCAAGATATTGAAATATTTTAGAAGAAGATCAGGCTCATAAAAAGAAGGTTCATCCAACAACAAAGGAAAAGAAAAGCTTCCTTCTGAGAATGAAGAAAGGACATGCTTCAAGGGTATGAATCACAACTTTGGTATTATTTTTGAAAATGATGAACAAAAATCTTGTTTTAACTCTTTGCTGAATTACCCTATTTCTTGCACTAAATATGTGGATTATGATACTTTGGATGCTTTAGGGTTTACAAATGATGTTGAATGATTATTTGGTAGGGTTGGATGGAATAATATCATGAAGATGAATTACCTAACATACCCTAGAATCACTTTAGAAATTTTAAGTTCTATCAATTTTTGATATGATAACCAATAGTCTGAATTAATTTCATTTAGGTTGTTTAACGATAACTATATTTGGACTCTTGATGACTTCAATACATGTTTTGACTTTCCATAAGAAAAAAGAAAATTAACTTCAAAGAAATTCAAAAGCTCAGAGATATGGGATGCACTTGGGGGAATGAAAGTCTTTTTATACTGGCTATCTCTAGAGCTACATGCATTGTAAACCCAATCTTTCGTTACATACACTTGGTAATGAGACATACAATTTTTAGCCAAAGTGAAAATGAAGGTACTGTGTATCATTGTGAATTATTAAGTTTATGGGCTATGATTGAAGAAGTGAATGTTGAAATGGGGCTACTTTTTGTAAAACACTTAGTTAGACTAGGAAAATCTTCTTTAACTAGTCCCATCAATTTGGGAGGGTTACTCACTCGTATAATGATTATCTTAGGTTATGACTTAGAACGATTGAAAATGGTGGAGAATACCCTTGGATTAGATATTGAGTTTTGTTTAACTATAAAAATGATAAAAAGGGATGAACATGAATACAATCTTATATTGAAAGATAGATTCCCTTTAGATTTGCAAAACAATGACTTGACCACCATAAGAATAAAAAAAAAATGGTTAATGTTGAATGCCTCTAAACAACCTTTGCTTATAGAACCCTCCATTCATATGCCTTCAAGTAGCCAATCTTTAAGTAACCATCATCTCTCAAAGTTTAAAATTTTCGCATTTCAACATATTTTAAATACACTTCATCACTACATGACCATCCATAAAAATCTGCTAGAGCAACATCATGTAATGTCGGATGAACAATTTCAATATTTGCTGGAATATTTCAAGAGTGAGGAAGAGTTATTTCAAAAGATCATCAATTTCATGGAAGTGCAAAGAAATGATTGGAAGAAGCAAGAGGAATTTTGGGCTTTAATGAGACAAACCCATATAGAAATTGCTTGTATGTACAATTATCATTAAAACTTAGAAAATAATGGTTGAATACCTATTCTAAATGGATTTGAAGGATTCTCCGATTTTCCCCCAGCTCCACCTTATTGATTTCATTGGGACAATGAAATGTCTAAGTTTGGGAGAGAGTTGTACATATGTACATAGCTTTATTTTGTTTTTACATTTACTTGAGTTAGCTTAGTTTTATTTTCTGCATTTTCTTTAGTTTGTTTGTTTTAGTGTTGTGGCATGTCAATTGCATCATTATCACATTTTAACATGGCTTGTCCTCTTGAAAAAATACTAGCACGCTCTTATCTAGATTTTCATATATTGTGATGTATGTGCTAGTATGTTTAGTGAAATAATTTTTTCTATCTATAGTAGCATGAAGTGAGCATGTATGTAATTGTATGAGTCTAAGAATTGGCCTAGTCTTAGGATCTCTTTCACATTATTCTTGATATTGATAGTTGATACATTTAAAAATAGTCATGATTCATAAAACTGGACTAATACTTGTGTTACTAAGGTGATTTTTTAATTATATTTTGGTTACTAGAGAAACTCAGATCACATCAGCTCATTTGGAAAAATTAAAAACCCTCTACTTATTTTAGTGATACATGTTGTTACATACAAGCACATAAAAAAAATGAATAAGAGTTAAAAAACAGTTGTCGTGAGTGAAAACTAACAAGTTATCCCTTTGAGATCGAGTTAGGTTACTAGGGAAATAACTGTTATCTTTCTCTTGATCTAAGCTATCTTTTGAGACCTTGTGTAGTTGAGAAAGATGAACTATGCATGTTTCAGGTAAGTGCCTATCGCCGGGAACATAAGAAACACAGTTAGATGACGACTTGACTAGGCTTGGAAGTTGATACTTGAAAATATTAAGCCACTTATTGCACCGAGCATAGAGAACTATTATTTAGGTCATTCTCAAACAAATTCTTGTATCAAGCTCACCAATGAAACTATCAGATAGGATTAATGTGAATCACTAGGGATTATGATGCACCTCATTGCCACATGAATTTAGATTGTTGGTTTTTGCTTAAGGACAAGCAAAAGTTTAAGTCTGGGGGTGTGATATGCGTAGATTATGTTTTTATGCATTGTTTAACGCACATCTTCTTACATTTATTGACATGATTAACATTATCGCACCTCATTTTATTATGTTATCATGATTTTTACTCCATATCGTTCGAAGATATACTCTTTGCGTGTTTTCATTTACAGGATGCGTTTAAGAGAAAAATGGAACTTTTATGGAGAGAAAAGCAAAAAAGTAGAGCAGGAAGCAAAGCAGCCCGGAGAAAACCTTGGTTGTGCCTCCCAAGCATGACCAAGGCACAGGCCGTGCCCCTTAGGCACGGGCATGCCTCAGATGCAGTAAGAGCTCAAGGCATGGCGATGTCTCCCAAACATGACCGTGTGACATATGTGAAGAAGGCCAAGGCACGACCATGTCTCCAAGCATGACCGTGTGTCAATCCTGGGAAAACTTGACGCACGACTGTGTCCTAGACACAACCGTGTCTCACTTGCCATGCATCCTCAAACCTAGATCATGCCTCAAAGGCACGACCATGCCTCCACTCATCATAGCCTCAAGTCCAGTCCGTGTCTCCCAGACATGATCGTGTGCTAGAAAAGACATGGGTCATGCCCCATGCCTATAAAGGGGGGGTTGCCCCTTTATCAAGGGAGGTGGTTCATCCCTTTTAGGGAGAACACTAGGTCCATCCATACTCTATTTTCAGAGATTTATCCGGTGATCCAATGTGGATTTCTCCAATCCATCATTATCCAAGCAAGGAGAGTACTCCCAAAGACTGATACAACATCCGACTAAACATTCTTTCCCTCCTCCTCTAGATTTGGGCTTGAATGTTTCTTTTCATATCTTTGTGCTTTCTCTCCTTATTCATGGAGTAGATCTTTTGTGTTCTAGGGTTAGGGAGTAACTATAATGTGATTGATGATGTATGAACTATGGATATGCTAATTTCCCATTTTTGTGAGATGTTATCTCTTATGCTATATGTGTTGTGTCTTGTACATGTTTGACGAAATATGTATGAGAATAATGCATGTAGATCTAGGGTTTTGCTTCTATGTTAAGGTTGCTACTAGACTGGATAATTGGGAGATCCTTAGTGACAAAGAATTCTCATTCAACCGAACATTTGTGCCCTTAGTGACAGAGGGCACCGACACTTATTCCACTTTCTAGAGTTAAAAGATCTTGACATCGGAACTAACCCTAGTTCATTAGAGTAGCATAGAGAATTAGGAGATGATCAGGTTATAGGGATATTATCTAGCATCATAGTGAAATTGAAAGCCTAGAATAACTTCCTAAACCAACATTCACAACTTACTTGGACCTAGACCTCACAACTCTCTCTCTCTCTCAAATTCTTTCTCATACTTTCTCTCTCTTAAGTTCACAACTCGATTAGTCTAGATAACTTCCTTCACGAAATCACTAGTGTCTTAATCTGTAATCCCTATGGATATGATAATCTTTTATATTACTAACGACGTTATCATGCACTTACGACTACGTAACAAGTTTTTAACGCCATTGTCGGGGATTGTTTGAGATTAACATTAGTGATTTAGTTAGCTGAGACATTTTTTTTTAATAAAATTTCTATTTTATTTACTTGTGAATAGTTTTTTTTGTTCATATATAGATAATTCAAAAATATTGTAATTTTGTTTTACATATTACATAATCCAAAAATATTGCATTTTCATTTTATTTACATACATACATAATTCAAAAAAAATGCATTCTTGTTTCTTGCTTTATACTCTATATTCTTTCTTTCTCCTTACACAAAAATTTGATTCAGAGTTTGTTCTTGTATGCCTAGAGTTGTAGAGAATCTATTGTCATTTGATCCAGAGATAAATAGAACTTTCAGAAGAAAAAGAAGAAATCTACAAAGTAATTCAGAAGAAGAGCAATAACATTTAGATATGGCAAACTAACCGCTTAAAGACTATGCAACATCTTATTCAAGGGGCCTTAGATTTAGTATCACTAGACCTACTATTGAGGCAAATAATTTTGAAATCAAGTCGGCGGTGATTTCCATTGTACAACAAAATCAATATGGGGGTAGACCCAATGAAGATCCTAATCAACACTTGGAGATGTTCTATGAGATATGTGGTACCATGAAGATGAACAAAGTAGAAGCAGATGCCATAAGATTATTATTATTTAGATTCTCACTAAGAGATAGAGCCAAAACATGATTAAATTCCCTACCTCCAAATAGCATTATATCTTGGGAACAATGTGAACAAGATTTCTTGCAAAAGTTTTTCCCTCCAAGCAAGACAACACATATAAGAAATTTAATATCTAGCTTCAGACAACATGATGGGGAATCTCTTTATGAAGCATGGGATCGCTTCAAATGACTTCTAAAACAATTCCTCCATCACGGACTAGAGAAGTGGCTAGTTATCCACACTTTTTACGACAAAATCAACTATCATACTAAGGTCTCTTTGGATTCGCATCAGGCAGAGCTTTGATGAATAAAATCTTAGATGAAGCAAAAGAAATAATAGAGAGTGTGGCTATGAATCATCATCAATGAGTATTGGAAAGAAGTAACCCAATTAAAATTCCAAAAATACATGGGGTTAACACTTTAGATTTAATCTCTACTAAGATGGATGCCCTTACAAAAAAATTTGAAGCTATGAGCTCCTTCACATCATGAGCACATCCAAGAAGAAGTTGAGAATGACAACTCGATTGAGGCTAGCCCATAGGGTAGAATTGTACCACCAATACCCTTCCCCCAACGGATTATAAGTGTAAAAAGGGATGAGGAATTCAACCAATTTTTGAAGAAGGTCAAGGAAATATGCATTGAGATTCCACTTATCGATGTCCTACAGCAAATGCCCAAATTTGCTAAGCTTATGAGGAACATTCTTTCATCAAGACGTATGAAAGATGGCGGTGAAACAGTAGCCTTAACTGCGGAGTGCAGCGCCTTACTATCAAACTTTATGCATCCAAAGTGAAAGGATCTAGGAAGCTTCTCTATTATCTACACCATCGGGTCTACTATTATTGAAAAAGCTTTTTGTGATTTAGAGGCTAGTGTTAGCCTCATACCACTTTCGTTGTGTAATAATTTAGGGCTAAAAAACTTGAAACTTACCACTATGACATTGGAACTAGCAGATCACTCCCATTGATACTCACTCGGTATTTTTGAGGATGTGTTAGTTAAGGTAAGGAACTTCTTGGTCCCTACCAACTTTGTGGTCCTAGAGATGAATGAGGATACTAAAATCCTAATCATCCTAGGAAGGTCATTCTTAGCCACCGTCGGAGCTATATTTGATGTGAAAGATCACAAGCTCACATTGGCAGTGGAAGAGGACAAAGTATGTTTTGATTTATCTTACTCCTCTTATACTCTACTTATATCTGATGATTGCAACAGGTACAATGAACTTAAACAAGTAGAGTCAAAGAAGAAGTCTCTGAAGGAGATGGAGAAGCCACTAGAGGAACCACATTCTCATGGCAAAGGAAAAAGGTTGGACCCAATCCTGAAAAGTATATCATCCCAGCAAAAGATAGGATGGAAAGAAGGGGTCCAAGCCCAGAAGGCCATAGGGGAGGGGAGCATAACCCCTACAATGCCAAGACTCCAAGTTGAGCCAAGTCAGGGGTCGAGCTAATGACCTTAAACAAGTTCTTCTTGGGAGGCAACCCAAGGGTTTACTTATATGTAAATTTAAAGGCCCACACGAGCTGGCCATGGAGTTTCCACAGGTGTGGAAGGCCAATGGAGGGAGAATAAGTGAAGAAGGATCACAAAATAAGAAGCGAGATCGGGGATATTTTTATCCCACACGACCATGTTTATCAACACACACTCATGCCCCCCCCCTTCAACAGAGCCAAAGGAAGGTCGTGTTCCATAAGCACGGTCGTGCCCTCTATCCAGAAGGTTCTCAAGCTCACGTTGTGTCTCCAGACACAACCGTGTCTCCCAGATGCAGGAACTCAAGTCTAGGTCATGCCTAAAAAGCATGGGCATGCTTCCAAGGCAGTAACATCTCATCTCCAGGCTAAGCCTTCCAGGCACGGTCATGTCCCTTCTAGGTAGACTTCAAACACGGGCATTTTTATTAAACACGACCATGTCCAAGAGGTAGAAATAACTCAACCACGGACCGTGTTTTTTAAACACGGCCATGTGGCAGTCCTAGGGTTTTAAAACCCTTAAGACATGGTTGTGTAACCCCGACACATGGTCGTACCTGCCCCTTCCTCTCCCTCTTGTCTCTTCCTCTTCCCTTTCCTCCATTTCATAAGCCCTCTTCCCCTTTTCTTTTTATAATTTCTTCTCACCACCCAACAAGATCTCACCCTTCTCCTCTTCTACAAAGAGAGCTTTTTCCTTCTTCTTCCCCAACCATCTTTCATCTCTTCTCAAGACTCTATCCCAATATGTTGAAATACTTTAGAAGAAGATTGGGCTCACAAAAAGAAGGTTCATCCAACAATAAAAGAAAAGAAAAGCTTCCTTTCAAGAATGAAGAAAGGGCACGCTTCAAGGATATGAATCACAACTTTGGTATAATTTTTGAAAATGATGAACAAAAATTTAATTTTAACTCTTTGATGAATTGCCCTATTTCTTGCACTAAATATGTGGATTATAATACTTTGGATGCTTTAGGGTTTATAAATGATGTTGAATGGTTATTTGGTAGGGTTGGATGGAATGGTATCATGAAGATGAATTATCCAACATATCCTAGAATCACTTTAGAAATTTTAAGTTCCATCAATTTTTGATACGATAACCAGGAGTCAGAAATAATTTTATTTTGATTGTTTAACGATAACTATGTTTGGACACTTGATGACTTTAATGCATGTTTTGACTTGCCATATGAGAAAAGACAATTAACTTCAAAGAAATTTAAAAGCTCAGAGATATGCGATGCACTTGGGGCTAATGGAAGCCATTTTATACCGGCTATCGATAGGGCTATATGCATTGTAAACCCAATCTTTCATTACATCCACTTAGCAATAAGACATACAATTTTTGGCCAAAGTGAAAATGAAGGCATTGTGCGTAATTGTAAGTTATTAAGTTTGTGGGCTATGATTGAAGAAATGAATGCTGAAACAAGGCTTCTCTTTATAAAACACTTAGTTAGACTAGGAAAATTTTCTTTCACTAGTCTGATAATTTTGGGAGGGTTTCTCACTCGTATAGCGGTTGTCTTAGGTTGTGACTTAGAGACATTTGAAATGGTGAAAAATGCGCTCGGATTAGATATTGAGTTTTGTTTGGTTATAAGAATGATAAAAAAGGATGAACATGGATACAATCTTATATTGAAAGATAGATTCCCTTAAGCTTTGCCAAATAATGACTTGACCACCATAAGAATAAAAAAAAAATGGTAAATGTTGAATGCCTATAAACAACCTTTGCTTATTGGACCCTCCATTCACATGCCTTCAAGTAGCAACCCTCTTTCAAAGTTTAAATTTTCCGCATTTCAACCTATTTCAAATACTCTTCATCACGACATGACCATCCATAAAAATCTGCTAGAGCAACATCATTTAATGTCAGATGAACAATTTCAATATTTGCGGAAACATTTCATGATAGAGGAAGAGTTATTTCAAAAGATCATTGATTTAATGGAAATGCAAAGGAATGATTGGAAGAAACAAGAGAAATTTCGGGCTTTAATGAGATAAACTTATATAGAAATTGCCTCTGTGTACAATTATCACAAAAATTTGGAAAACAAATGTTGGATACCTATTTTAAATGGATTTGAAGGATTCTCCGCTTTTCACCCGGCTCCACCTTATTGATTTCATTAGGACAATGAAATGTCTAAGTCTAAGGGAGAGTTATACATATGTACATAGCTTTATTTTGTTTTATTTTTTATATTTGCTTGAGTTAGATTAGTTTTATTTTGTTTTGTCAGTTGCATCATTATCACATTTTAGCAAGGCTTGTTCTTCTTGCAAAAATACTAGCATGCTCTTATCTAAATTTTCATGTATTGTGATGCATGTGCTAGTATGTTTAGTGAACTATTTTTTTCTATCTATAGTAGC
>JBBUKS010012882.1:0-12169 GCA_038050645.1 Hedychium gardnerianum | reverse complement strand
CTGGCAACCTAACGCAACCCTCCTCCTTTATCCGGGCTTGGGACCGGCCATGACTAGTTCGTCATGGGCGGAGTTGATAAAATTTATTTAAATATAGATAATAATATAATAGAGAATGGAGCTCAATAGCGTAGGAGGATCCATATAACTGACCCCACCTAGTGGGATAAGACATATAGTTGTTGTTGTATCATAGACTAAGATGCATCTACAACCATTTCTAAGAAAATTGTTGGAAACATAAATCTGTCAGTGATGCGCAATCTATAACTAGGACTGATTAAAATATGGATAATTCAGGAACAGCAAATAATTACAGAATGCTCGATAATTGCACATATGGAATATCAATCAATTACGCAATGCTTGGTAATTCCATGTATTCTGAAGTTCGAATCAAGGTATTCTGATAACTAAATTTGGTTTGAAGAATTATGTAAATAATATGCAGGAGAAGAATGACTTGGATTGGAAGTGAAATTAAGTAGGATTAAGAGATAATCCCATCAGAGTTCATAGTCGACAATGGAAGAGCTTTACTACGAACCAATTTCTCAAATCAATTTTCAAATCACATTCCACCATCATAAGTTTTTTCTGTAAAAGAATCTCACCTCATTAACCAGTTATTGGCTTGTGATGCCAAATTATTACAAAATGAAGATACACAGAGACAGAAAACAACTAAAAAAAGTCACTAGCAAACCTCCGTTTAGGTGAAGAATTGACATGTTCAAATGTATTTAAGATCTTTGGTTCTGTCAAAGGATCCTGAAAGCATTTAAATGGCGATTTGGATAAGAATACAAAATAACTGAAAGCTTGCTAATTACTGACTATCATACTCTTTTAAGGTTGCATATAAAGCAAGTCAATGAAACAAGTGTAGATGAAAACCTGAACTCGAGATAAAGTGGAGGTGAGATGTCTTATAACTTGCAATATGGGGATACCAAAATAAGATAACTCTTGGCCTGATAAGAACTATGTGTGATTGTTATAGTGTTGATTCCATTAATATTTAGTTTATCTTACCAAAATCATCATGATTATAAATCTGTGATAATGCCGACACTTTATCTTCTTGCCTCTCAATGGAAAAACTGTCCATATCTGAGAAAAAAGAAAATTATATAATTTTCAATGAATGGGTAGGTGCTTCTTTGATCCATTTTCAGCACTATTTTGTTTCCAATATTTGTTGTAAAACTGTACCTAATTAACCATGTATGCCCTTTGTCCATGATACATTTTGTCAACTCTATGCAATTAAATAAATTGTGCAATATTGCATCATTAACATTTTGGAGACCAACTGTCCTCTTTGTTCCTCCCTCAATACATACACACCTATCTTATATTTCACGTTACAATATCAAGTGGAAAAGCTTCTTTTAGTAGGTATTGTTACTTCTATGCTTCTCTACTTCTGCTTCGACTACTTTGCTACCAAACTGGACTGAAATTGGAAAAACATAAATTCTACAATCCATCCTTGATTGAGCTTGGAGCTTTATCCAATATGGATTGAGGGAAAAAACTTATTGTTCAATCAAAACAGGCAATTTGACTTTTTATGTAACAGCTTGAAAGTTGAATTTCCTAACTTCACAACAATTTTCCCCGCTCTCCTTAGAACTTGGGAGCACATTTCTATGTAGATAAACTTAACCTAGTTATTTTAATATATTGGATGGGGTCCTCCCTTTTCACACACAACATTAACATGACTAGGAACATATGGTATGGAGGAAAACGGGAAATAGAATTTTAAGCCAGTAACGATTTGTATTATTGATTTTGTAATTTTAACTGGTCCTAGAGTTGTTAGCAAATTAAAACTGCAAAGTGTATAGAGGATGACACTTGACAACATAATATTCAGTTATTGATTCAACAATTAGCATTCAAGTGCAAGTAAAAAATTAACTGTTATTAGAGAAGAATTTTGCATTAATTTTACTTCTGAGATCTTTTCATCTCATTCCTGTAGTCATCTCATATATGAGAAAAGATCATGCAATGTCTTGATAAAAGTTAGAAGAATTTATATGTTACTTAGTGCCATGATTAGGCAGCAGCATCAGCATCATTCAGTTGCTTTTAAAACAATGATTAGAAAGCACTGCCTTCTCAAATAGATTTGGATGAAAAATGACATTCATGACCCTAATTAATAGATCTATTCTAAATATTTATATAAAATATATTTTGAAATTTTTAGCACTTTACTTTTGTTATAGAAGTTTAGAGTACTTGCCAATCAAACAGATAAAATTTAGTTCCATGTATTTTTTTTTTAGACTTCTGTATAGCTAGCTATACATCAGAATATAAGATTATATACAATTCTTCTTTAGAGTTTATTTTTTTTCTAATTATTTCGTCCTAAAAGCTGGTTATGTATCTATGAGAAGGAACATATATTTACAAAAAATTAAGATGTTGCTTTTAATAAATTGTAGTGATTTATGATATTTTATAGGCCTGTCAAATACACTCAACAGTGAAAATAAAATATATATAAAAAGGAAGATAATATCAAAAATAAGAGATATAGATTTTACAGAAAAGAAACTAAAACAAACAAAGAACCTTAAGAGTTTTCCGCTTCAAAGGTAGCATATTGGTGATGGAAGGGACAGGCAACTTTAACAGCAAGTTTCTCTCAGAAATGCCAATTGTTTTTAATTCCTTGTTGAATGAGGAGTTTGGCATATTGTTGTTTTCATTCATAATCCTATATAACATCAGTTCATTCATGACAATGTGGGACCCGCGAAGAGAAAAAAGTATAATAGTCACATTAGAGGATCCTAGCATTTCACCTTAAAGTCATTGATTTAGTTAAATGATTTTTCTCATCTGTCTGCAATTTATCTTGTACTTGAAGAGGACTATTTACATTGCTTCTTGTAGTTTCACTAGGAATCATAGAGGAAGGAACTTCAATACTGCAAAATAAAAAGTTTTAGCATCAAGAACAAATGAAGTAATAAACTCTTAATACTCAAAGGATATGCATGATTAAGATTTTCATTATTATTCAAAGACTTAGCTAGAATATGAAATTGCAGGTGTTATAGTAAAATTGAGTGATAAAGAAATCATGAAATTTATCATTAAATAAAGTAGAAGGAAAAAAAAATAAAACCTGTTTAGTTAAAAAATTATTCTGTAAATCTCACAGAGCTATATAAATTGATAGTTGGAAATATGATTGGTATATTGAAAAACTGCCACTTATAATGTACTTTTTATATACAGTAAAGACTTTGAAAATAGGATATGTAAACATCAGGCGAGTGGCGACATTGACTTCCTAACAACTTTTTGCTTGGAGAAGCACTAGCTATTCTTTGTTTCTTAGTTGTCAAGATAATCTCTAGGGAAATGATACTTTTTTCAGAACAGTGAACAAGAAAGAAGCATCAACACTTTAAAGCGTAGAAATTTCATTGACATCCTTACCAAGCTTCAGTATGTTTCTGTGGAACTGCAATCACAGAATTCTGCACAACTTCATCATAAACTTGGAATGATCCAGTCAAGGGTTTATTTATTCCAGTTACCTCATCTTGGTCATCCTCATGATTCTGAAGTGTTGTGGCATCTTTTGATCTTATTCTGCTTTTTGGTGGGCAAGAAGACCTTGAGTTGGAAGACTTTACAGGGCTAGAATTTCTGGATTGAAAACTATCAAGTGACTTCGCACCAGTATCCTGTACCAAGGAGGAAATACACTTAGAGTTCACACAACTTAGATCTTTGCTAACCCAAGGAAGTGCTTCTGGTTCAGTTACAGCATCAGGCCCCAATGTTTGATCAGATGTGGACGTGGACAAGCTTTCTTTATTTTTCAATATCTCATCTCCATGACTCGATAGAACAGGGCTATCCCTTTTCAAATCAAGGTGTTTTTCATGCTTATGAAGCTCTTTTTCAGAAATATTAGGTGCAATGTCATCCATGCATTTAACAGAAGGGATTTCAGTCTTGTCCAATTTTGTAGGATCAAACTTGTCCAGCCTACAGTCACATAATAATTTTATAATAGGAAAAAATATATTAATAACAACTGGATAATAGGAAAAATATACCAAGATTTTCTTATTTAGAAACTAGATAAGCTGTTGACGAGAAAGAACCAACACAGATCCTGACAAAAATAAATGCTGGAGAAGCAACAAAAAACTGGTTCAAACTTTAAAACTCATAAGAATTTGAAAACATACTTGTTAAAATCGAACATGAAAGTGAAATTGTCTTCCTTCAGATCTTGCTTTCCAAGAAGAGTTTCATTTTCATTGGCCTTTGTAGTCTTCTTGAGTGACACTGGGAAGTCCAAATCGGACATATCAATTCGAAAAGATGATAGTTTCCCAAAGTCACCACCAAGATCAAAGTCATCGCTAGAAAAAAAAATTAAAAAGGTATCTTAAAATTCATGAGTTTAATCAAATAATGTGTGGATACATTTTGCCTAAAAAGGAAATAAATAAGAGGGAAGAAATTTCTAACAGTTTGTCAAAATTAAAGAAACTTTTGCCTGTTTGCGAAACTGTTTCTACATCATAATCCATTGAATTTTTTGACGTTGATGATTTCCAGACATTAAGGAAATCCTTTCCAAAATCATCTTCTGCAATAAGCAAGATATGAACATTACATTCTTAAGGCAATCCTGAATATTAAGGAAACATGAACAAATAATTGCAAAACTACAGTCAATTTATATTTTTAATATTATGTTTTGTTTTTCCATCATAGTTCCGTGTCTGAATAAACTAGTTCCTGGGAAGGTCCACATTGCACTAGCTTAGGAAATACGCACATCTGCTTTGAGGAGAAAAAGATTACTGAGATAGATATGCAGAAATCTAGAGTAACATACCAATTGACGTGCTCCCTTTTCTTGGAGCAGAAGTGGAAGCACCTCTGTCTGGCTCTGTCATTCTTTGTTTGGAAACAACTCTAATAAGAGGATCTCACATATGAAATCAATGAATAACTAAATCTGGATGAATATGATAAAGACCATTTGTTAAACATTTTTAAATATGTAACATAAAAGGTTTTTTGAATAAATTTGAATGCTAAGGTAGGCTTTGATTACTTCCAACATGAATGTCAGGACAATGTTTTCACAATCCTATAGATTATATAGATCCACAAAGAAAGATAACACAAGCCACATAAGTTGGGGAATCGCCTCGGTAACTATTCAGGTCCAACCACTAGCCCCAAATACTTAAGCTCAAGAGTAACTCACTCATCTAGACACACTGCCTTTGTACCCGAGATTGATAAGTGTATCAATTTGAGATGCTCCTCATACTCCGTCTCTAATTAGGAGAACGCCAAGATAATACAAAGACAATCACAAGTAATCCAAAAATATTTGGTTCATCAAGTCCATGAAAGCAGCTAGCGTAAAGTGTCCAAAGGGCATCATTAGAAATTCTTACCAGGTGCTGACTTCTCAACATCTGAGTCTATCACCCTCAGCTGATGATATATGGATCTCAAATCAATATTTAAGTGCACAAATATCCTTAAGTTAATCAAATAAATCAACAATCCAAGACGGATACTTATTTATGATGATTATCGCATTCGACTAACAATAAACAGTGCATATCCTCATAGATCCACCTTTTTATGAAGTCTTCTATTATTGAATTTCACCATTGTCTATTTGCTCCTTTTCTTTAATGCAATTTGTCACTTTGCGTAACATCTGTTTATCTATCCACAAGAGCACATAACACCTCCCTAGCTTGCAATCACAGGTAATGTATGCTCCTACACTATAGGTTCTCTTCCCAATTTTACCACAAAATAGATAGAGACAAAAGAATCTCTGCTACCAACATACATTAAAGAATTTGTGAGAATGAAAAAAATTAAAATCATACGTTACACAAAAGATCCATTGGCTTATCGGCTTCAAGGGAAAAGCACGAGTGGATTAATATTTTAGGTTTGCTATTATTGCAGTCATTGCGGCTGATGCTGCCCACAGATGGCCATTGTTGAGTTAAAGGTTGAATGTCATATTTTGCTAGATCTAGATATTCACTGGATGTCCTAAGTACTTACATTTAAAGCACATTATTTGATTCACTGGGTGTACAGGAGCCGCATGCCCAGCACCACCATAATCAAAGCACGTCATCATCTTCATTTTTAAGGGTTGGGAAAAAGCTTTCAGACTACTGTTAATACGCTGATGGTGATGAAATGATCTATGCCTGAGCATGCCTGGCTTTCTTAAGGGTGACAAAGCTCTCCTAAAAGGGGCTCTTACCGATTCTGTTAAGGTAGTTGGTGCTCATTAGATCTATATCTTTAGGGCATAAATGGAACACTTTACCTCCTACTCAGCAATAATGTTATAACAGTGATAACAGTAGAATGGTAAGTTTTTGAGAAATTCATTAGCCCAAATAGAGGTTTTTCTTGGTGGGATGCAGAATGTTGTCTTTTAAACTGAAATGAAAGTTGGGGATAAGTCAAGCTAAGAGACACACTGCCTTTGTACCCGAGATTGATAAGTGTATCATATGTTCAATCTATTACCAAAAATGCCACTGACCATACGTTGATCAGATTTTTATTATCTTGCCTTTGGATATCTTTATTGACTTGTTGAACAAGGAATTAATCAATTGACGAGATGTATTAGTGTGTAATGACCTCCAAGCGAATAAGAGCTTTTCAACTGGAATAACTAATTGGAATATGTAAATTCCATATAGATTTGGAAGTTTTAAATGTAAAGTTAAGTCAGATCTAAGTTTTAATATGATGTTGTTTATTGTTGAGAGACAATACTACATATTTTTGCTGATAATTGGATGGGAACAAGTAATTGAATAGTATTAAGCAAGATGATGCCTCTATGGTGGCATAAAGGGGTTAATTGATACAAGATCTATAAGTGAATAAAATCAATTGATTTAATCATATTCCTGAAAGTGAATAACTAGTGATTGAATTTATTTTTTTTAAAAAAAATTACATTGTCATTTGAAAGTTGGACATGAGAAAGAAATCCTATGCCAGATCATGGTGTGGTTTTGGCCTATGTATGTCGGAAATCAATGATTAATTATTAGTATTAATCTAAATTGATCTCAACTCTTACCAGATTGCTCTTCATTTTGGTTGTGCTACACAATTTACTCTATTTTAAACTAGTAAATTTGAAATAGTGATTTTGATTGTTGATTAGTCACCTTAATTAGTTGATTAATGCTATTTGTCGTTGGTTAGTGATTTTAAACAATGATAATTGGAGAGCATATGAAATGTTTATTGAATGTGCATCCAAATTTTGAATTGGTAAGCTTTTAATAAAATGATAATATATGAAAGTGGGTTATCTATTGTGATTTCAAGTTAATGTCTGAATGGAACTATTGAGAAATGTTGAAATTAAGATTAACGATAATAAAGCAGAGATGTTATGCATATTTGAGATTAAAAGCTGATTTTCTCCTAGTGGAAATAAAATTTTGATTGACTTATCATTTAGAGGAAGTTATAAATATTTACTTTGAAAGTATGTATGAATTATAATAAATAGAATTGTACTCTGAATATTTGTATAAATTTTGGAGAAAAAGTTATGATAATATGTATCCACGAGGTGGAGTTGTACTAAAATATATAATGTGGGAATGTGGGGGGAAATCCAACGATGTAAATTTTTGAAAAAAAAAATAGTTGGTTATAACTTGTATAGTTTATTATCCTTTGATTAAGATTCTTTGAAAAGACAACATTGACAAGATTGTGTTAGGGGATAAAATTAATATGTTGCTTGTGAGAAAAGTTAGGCTAAACCTTCCTTGTAAAATTGAGTTGTCATGACTCATGACTATAATTTGAATTACTAGAGGTTAATCATGTCATACAGTGATCATCTTTCCCTCTCACCTTGTATGGGCAGTGAAGAAGCGGGCCTTAGAATACTGGTTATTTGGATGGGTCTCCATTAGCGCTTCCCGATTTACCCTGGTGGCCGGTGGGAAACTTCCGTGGGGCCGGGCCGGTCACCCCAGGTCCGACGTTACCCGACCTGGTTAATCATTCATTTTTTTTTTGTATGGGCAGTGACAGATTGCATTAAAAAAAAGGAGCAATATGATATTAAAACTAAACAGTAAACTGAACACAAAAAACCTCATTAAACCAATATAATGTGAAATAAAGGTAATTAGTACCAATAATTCTTTTGACATTTACATTAGCATCTTATCTTGAACTAGGTTTTTGAAGTTGATCCTTCATCCAGTATGCTGAAGTTGGAAAACAGAAAAGGCAGAAGGCAAATGACTGTTTTAAACTGTAGATGGAATTTACCAGCCTAACTATCAACCCATGCACATATTCTCGCTAAATCATGCTACAATTCACCGTCTAATCCAATTTTTTGTTTTATAATTATCAATCTGTGATTCGAAAGCCGTCACTAAATCCCACTCGTGAGTAGATGCGTCTGCATTATTAACATACTAGCTGTAGAACATAGCCTCAGCTAAACAAACTTACTCGGCGACCTACACCCACGGAGAGGGAGAGGAGGAAGAGGAAGGCGGGCGGGGCAGCGTTGGAGGATGTCGGTGGGCGAGAGCAGCACGATCAATAAACTCCACAATAAAAATTGAAATAAACGTCAGCCAACTTTGAGGGCACTAAAATTTTTAGCAATCGATAATTATTTACAGAAGAAAACGTAATCGAACACAGATCTAACTTCAAACAACTCCGAGCCAGGAAGAGGACTGTGGGGATTGGAATCACCTGCGCTTCCAGAAGTCAGGGGATCCTATGCAGATCCTTCAGCACTTGGTGATCCGCCTCCAAGCCATGGACGTTGACCTAATCATTCCAAAATCCCACCAAAAACTCAGGTTCGAGGACCTGAAAAGAGAACGACCAGGAGGAACTACAAATGAACGAAAATGCACAAGGATTTCTCACGCGACTCTCTGCATTTCTTCTCCGATCGACCTTCCCTCGCATTCTCGCCTGGCGAAGAGTGATGAGTGACGCTAGTCTTTAAAGGCTCCGCCTCCTTGAGGACCACTTCTAGTCACGCGTTAATCACGTTAATTTGGAGTAATTTAAAAAAAAAAATGTTTTATCACTTCCTTATAATTAATTTTTTATTAATATTTTTTATTTTTAAATTAATTTTATAAATTTTATTTACAATAAAAACCATTGTTTTTTACATAAATCTTTTATCTTTTCTTTGTAAAAGAATTGGATTTAAACATTACTTCAATAATCCTAACTCATTATTATTAAATCACATGACACAAAATGTATTTTTTTAACTAATCTTTTGAGGAACAAACATTATAAAAAATGATAAATGCAACTAATTTAAACAAGTTCTTACATTCAGATTTATAATTTAAACAAAATATTTACATGCTCTTGAAAAAAAAAATACATAACAAAATTCTCAGATAAACAACAATGAGCTTCTGCAAAATTACTTCCTCCTCACCCTACATACCCCTTTTATACTGGTGAGGGTTGTTGTCAACGTGGGCCGGTACATCGGCCTAGGACTAATTCAGAGATGGAGCTTATGTCGAGAGCCGAAGGCAATGACATCGTAACATCTAGCATCATCCAAATGTCCACCGCAAGTTCCATCTATCGAGGTAAGAATCAAATCATAAATATTTGAGTGATAATCTGAATATCTTACAACTGCAATGTGACTTCGGGAGCCATATCTATCCCTGAAAATTACATACTCGAATGGATTTTCCCGGATATATCACTACATTTTGACAATACAAAAAATATACTTTACAGGAGCTCCCTTCAGTCCATGCAAGAAGGGAGAAAGCCCTTCTCTTTCTTCCACTTCTCACTTGGACAGAAATGAGCTCCTATAATTTATTTTCTTATTAGAAAATTAGTTCCTTCCATTTAGAAAATCATTTTATATCATGATTTATCCATAGATCTTGGGGCGAAGAGAGGCGTGATAAGGATTATCACCTTTTGCCACAGAGCTCCTGCAAAATCAATAGTTTCATTGTCTTTAAGAAAATAAATAAATACTTACAAAATGCACAGCAGAAATTTAGAAAAGCCACACTTTACGGCAGAAAATAAAAAGAGGAGAAAAGCTTTAAGAAGAGAGGGATTGGTTGCAATATCGAAGGATGGCTTGATGTTTAAATAGACCGGCGACGAGACAAATATGGCGAGAAAGCTGTGGAGATTCGCTGACAATTTCAAATGTTTCTAATTTTGCCCAGTCAATTAAAGAATATTTAATGGATTTATTGAAAATTATTAAATATAGAAATACCATTCCATTATTTTTGTTTCTATTTTTTTCCTGTATTAAATTTCCATGTTGGATGTTAAAATCCAATTTATTTATTTTTCAAACAATATTTTATTCGAACAGAAGTAGAAAATGTCAAATTTTCCTTTTTTAAATAATGAAGCGATAATAATTTTATTGATAACCGATAACTTCTCCGCTTTGTGTGCCAAGTCGCTAACCGAAATTAATTCATCTGTAATTGAAAGAAATTTCAGTTTAATTTTGATTTATTAAATTGTAAATTAAGTCATACTAAGAAATATTTTATCATTGAAAATTGTTTTGATCTTTATATCAAAAAAATATGGTATGAAAATATAATTAACATATTAGCCTTTAAATTAAAAAAAACATATTTTAATAGTAAAGATATAAACTTATTCTAAATAATTTATTGCATTACTTTTTAATGGAGAATATGTAGTTGAGGAAGTATTAATGAGGAATTTTCTATTTACCAGTTAATTTTTTAAATTTATTATTTAAATAAATGAAAATATTAAAAAACAAATAAACTAAACATATTTAAATACAAAAGGTAGAACCATTGATTTGGTTTTTATCATATTTTATAAGGTTTTTATTTGAATGCATTTATTTATCACCAGGCACTCAGTTGACATGTCACCCTCTACTGATGCAACACAATTGTTTATTTTTTAGATTTCTTTTGTATATTTTTTAATACTTTTATTTATTTTATAATTGAATATTTAATTTTTACAATTTAATTAATTTTAAAAATAATTAATTTAATTACACCAAAATTTTCTACCGGTCCTTACGGATCAATTCTGAAAACACAACAACTAAGCATTGGCAACCGGCCCTTACAATCTTTGTCGTTCTTGTAAGATTGTTCCAACACTGAATTAATATTCCATTTATGCTTGTGAGTTTTTTCTACACATGAATATTTTGACCCACGACCATCTATCCTAAATTTTTCCTCTAAATTCAACGTCATATGCATGTCTTAGTAGAAAATAGAATTATTCCCACGGGATGAATTGATAGTTAATACATAAAATATTATTACTATAAGATTTGAGATTCAAATCTTGATTAATAATCAGGTTTCTACTCTCTCCTATATATTAGTCACTGTTCAAGCTAATTAGACTAGTTCCCGTAATTTACCTTCTCCGTATTGATCTGGGACGGACCGACGAAAATACTGGGGCGAACGTTTCGCCTTTTGTCATCTTAGTAGAAAATCGAAACGCGACCCTCTCAAGATTCTGATTATTCCTTGATCGCTGCACCAAACTCGCGGGGCAATGAATCTGGACCTAGGTTAATATTTGATTTAATAAGAGACCATATAAAATTATTTAAATAAATAAATTTAAATAATTTATTAAATTAAATAAATAAACTTAAATTTATAAATAATTAGTTAATGTTCTAAAATTCTTTATAAATGATATTTATAAATTATATTCATCAATAAAATTTTAAATATTTTGTTTTAAATAAATAAATATATTTATATTATCAAACTTAATATTTAATTCAATCAAACAAAATGGATAATTAAAAAAATAAATTTAAACTAAAAACTCGATAATGTTTAAATAAATTAAATTCAAGTAAACTCAAACTTTATAAAAATATAAATTAAATTAAATTAATTATTTTAATAATTTATTTTAGATACGATTTAACTTAACTTGATTTAATTATTTTATCTATTATAATTATTATTATTTGAATCTCTGTCTCGCTTCTCTTTTTGTGAATCAAATATTTATAAATAAATTTTAATAATTTATTAAATTAAATGAATAAATTTGATAC
>JBBUKS010012872.1:0-12170 GCA_038050645.1 Hedychium gardnerianum | reverse complement strand
GAGATGTCCAATATTGCTACAAGTCGGAAAACACTAAAACTCGACATGTCTGAGAATATGTTATTGTATTTCATCTTGATGTCTCTGCCTGCACAGTTCACTCCTTTTAAGATATCATATAATACTCAAAAGGAAAAGTAGATATTGAATGAGCTTATTATTCAATGTGTGCAAGAGGAGGGAAGATTATAGATTGAGACATCTGAGAGTACTCACTTTACATTTGGTTCTCAAAGTTCGAGCAAAAAGCGAAAGAGGATCAACAAGAAAGGAAAAGGAAAGCACAGTGCAGATTCTGGGGTTATGGTCATAAGGAACATAAGAAACAAAATAAAGACTCCACTTGTTTCTTCTACAAGAAGAAAGGTCATATGAAGAAAGACTGTCCCAAATACGTCAACTGACATGTAAAGAAAGGTAAACTTCTCAACTTTGTCGGTTTAGAAGTCAATTTCGCTATAGTAACCATTGACGCTTAGTGAATAGATACATGTGCTGAATTTATATAAGTGTCATTATGCAAGGTTGTCTCATGAGCTGATTTCTGCTTGATGATGAAAAATACATCTATACGGGGAATGATAAGAAGACGAAAGTAGAGTCGATATGTATTTTTAGGCTTTATTTAGGAACCGATGTCTTTCTGGATTTAGAAATTACAATCATTGTACCGTCTTTTAGACAAAATTTAATTTTAATTTCTTGTTTGGACAAATCAGGTTATTCTTATTCATTTGGAAATGAAATTTTCAGTATTTTCTTTAATTGGTTGACAATGGTTCTTTGGTTGATGAGCTTTATAAATTAAACACCTTGACTCCTACGGTTGACAACGTTATTATGCTTAGTATAGGTACGAAATATAAATTGACTGACGAGAATTTTTCCATGTTGTGGCATAGTCGTTTATGACACATATCCAAACAACGCCTAGAAAAGTTAATGTCATATGAAATTTTCAATTCCTTGACATGTCAGATTATGATGTCTGCATAGAGTATGTTAAGGGAAAAACAACTAACAAAAGGAATAAGGATGCAAGTTAATGTAGTGACGTTTTTGAGCTAATACATATGGATATTTGTGGAACATTCCCTAAGGTATCTTCGAATGGGCACACATTTTTTATTAGCTTCATAGATGAGTACTCTCGATTCAGCTATCTATACTTTATTCATGAGAAGTCGCAATCGTTGGACATGTTCAAGATTTTAAAAACTGAAGTTGAACTTCAATTGAGTAAGAAAATTAAAGTCATCAGATCCGATCGTGAAGGTGAATATTATGGTCGATATGATGGATCAGGTGAACAATGTTCAGGACCTTTTATGAAATACCTTGTTGAGTATGGGATTATACCTCAGTATACTATATTTGGTACTCCCAGTTGGATTAGGACATCACGATACAACTTTTGTTCCCCATTGATGAAGGTATTGCGACGCTGTCACTCTAATTCCTTCGGAAGATCATCCTTCTACTGTTGCTTCTTCTTCTTCCACGGGATTATGAATTCTTGGATAACACTATACGACGATGTCTCTTCCACTATATTCAGGTTACATCATCGTAATTATAGTTTTTTATCGTATTTATTTGTTTTGTCATGTTATGAAGAAACAATATTCATGCTCAAAAATTATGTTTCCCTATTTTTCAAGTTCTTTATGATTTTTAGAATTTGATTAGGGAGCAATATTTTTTATCAAGATGACATATGGAGCGAGCGGTAGACTCGGTGCATCAGCGAGGGTAGAATCTCAACTTAGTTGTGAGATTCAATAAGATAATCATAATCAAATTCCAATCAACTAGAACTGAGTCTAGTCGACTAGAGTACTTAGTCATGAATTAAGGTGACAGCTTAGGGTGAGTAGTTAACAAATAAAATATTTTTGTTTGTGAATAAGTTGACCAAGCAATTAATTGGCATGTAGTCAGTCAATTGATACTAAGATCTAGTTGATTTTTTTTAATTCAAGTATTTAATTTTTTAAATTAATTAATTTTAAAAATAATTAATTTAATCTTATAAATTTTTTTTATTGATTATCCAAATAAATCTGGCGATAAATATTGCTCGAGTTAAGGTGTGTGGACGAAGGTACAATATACATGCATTGGGCTCGTGACTATACGTACTAGTCAATATGTCGATTAGTTTAGCCTCATTAGTCTGGTGATAAATAAAAGATGAAGTTGTTATCTTAATCATTCCTCTAAGATGATTTTAGACACTGTCTAAAAAAAAGTAAATCAATTCTTAACCATCTTGTCATGTAAATGTTTGGTTTATATTTAACTAATTAAAGGCTAAATGAATTAGGAACTAATCCCTAATTTATTTCAACAAATAATTAATTAGAAAATTAACGAATTTTTAAAAGTTATTCAAATTTTATAACTCTTTGAAATATTTTTTAAAATTATTTACTCTGAATTATTGTAAATTTAATTTGGATCTTTAAAAAAATCCAAATTGAAATTTAAGTCTTAATTAATTTTAACTTTTAATTTGAAGGGTTAATTTTATAATTAAGATTTTTAATTTAATTAAATAGATTTACCTTAATTTCTTCTAATTAAATTCTATATTAGTTAATCAAAACAATTTCTTAATTATTTAGTTATAATACAAGTATAAAGTCTAGGTGTCCGGGTATATTTCTACATTTCATTCATCTAGAGGTGATTGATTCGATCTCATAAAAAAATTTCACCGATTACAAGATAAATCCAAAAAACATAGATGGGCCAAGGGAGACGGCCCAGCATGCACCACGAGTGGTTCAAGCATCATAAATATTTATTTGCACTGTATAAAAATCAAAGTGTCATTGTTTGAAAAATTTATCCATTTATTTACCATCGCACCAAGCCAAGCACCTTAATTATTTAGTTAAATGTGCATATGACTGAGACAATGACAATGTACCTAAGTGATCAAAGTCACTTACTCACCTTCATAAAGCTAGCAATATATGCAACCTTTTAAGGGTGCTATCAGAAAATCGATCATCTTATAAAATTATAATATTAATGTTAAGTTCAATCATCAATAATGTTAGCCCTATCTATCTTAATTAATCAAATAATATCGAATCTAAAATGAACTCAGTTTCATAAAAAAATTTCATCACTCACTAGAATAAATTGAAAAGTATTAATAGAGGTTAATCCAGATAGCCAGTATTTTTATTTTTTATTAAAGAAAAAAAAATTTATAATAAATCGTAATTGAAATTCAAATTTTAAATCCATTAATTATTTATTAAAGGATCTAATAATTATACTATTATCCAAGTTATTCAAGTCTATGTCCGCTCTACATATCGATTTTATAGAAACTAAACAACATATCAAATATATATGTGATAGGCTATTCTTCAACTTTTCAACTTAAGTAGTTATTGACTGTGTGTTGCTATCATATAATAGAAATATAACACGTAGTGATTGTATTGTAAAATTAATTTTATATTTTCAAATCACTATAATCAAAAATATTTTATAATATCACCTCACATTTTAGAATTGTCTTACATCATAATTTATTTTACTAAAGCAACCTTATCATTATCACTTTTTATTATAATATATTAATTACATAAAAATAAAAAGTTCTTAGATAAGAAAATATTTTTATTAGTTAAACATGCAATAATAATAATATTTTTAGAATCTAATAATGATTATTATATTATACATTTATAATTTTTATAGATTATTATTAATATAAATAAATGATTATAATTCAGCTCCCATATCTATAGGTCAGAATAAATTAACTATTTATAACCCTACTTATTTATTTTACACTTAATTTTGAATTACAAATGAAATTGTGACGTCTAAATAGATAAGTGATAACTTTTGCCAACATCAACATGTGATTCCTATTCACCAGACTAATCAATAGTTATTTTTGCCGCGCTCAACATGTGATTGCCGATCAAGGTACCTGTGAAATTTATAGCATCACATACTATAAATGAATTAAAATAATTATAAATAAATTTAATATTTAATTTAATAAAATTTATTTATATTTATTTAATAAATGAATAAATTTAAAAAATTTATTAAACTAAATAAATAAATTTGAACACATGTCTTCGGTTCATTAATGTTCATAAATAATATTCGTGAATATGCTCATGAACAACGTTCGTGAATATATTTGTGAATTCATCAATAATTTTTTTATCAATATGCTAAATAAAAAAAATTAAATGAATAAACAAATTTGTATTATCAAGGTCAATAACCAAACTAAATAAACAACCAAACAAATTTAAAATATAAAAGTTTTAAAAAATTAAATAAATTTAAATGAAGTGCTCGATAATATCTAAATGAATCAAATTTAAGCTGAGATTGAATCAAGCTCAAGCTCATAAAAAAAAAATCAAGTTAAATTTGAATTATTATTTTAACAATTTAATTCATTTTATGCTCAACTTGACTTGATTATTTTATCAAATAAATTTAAACACCACAAAATTTGACCCAGCTTGACTCATTTACAATCTTGTCGCAACACAACACACCTTCTAAAAATACGATTCTCATAAAAAAAAAAAATTTACTTATTCTAGGAAAACAAATTATCGACTATCCAGAGGAAAAAAAATTAAAAACTATATTAACTCAAAATTCATCTGATGATAACTCTTTTTTTATAGTTTTATAACACTGTCTATTTTTTATAAAATAAGAATTTTTTCTAATGAAATTCTAATTATTTTAATAACTTAACACATTTTTCTAAAAAAAGAATTAACAAAATTATAAAAATTAACAACTTAAATAATTTTTAATAAAATTTAATTTTTTTATTGTATTATTCTTCTCAATGGGAAAAAAAACTTAACTCTATTTAGTGAAAAAGTAAAACAGTTCTAAAATGAAGACGTCTTTTTAGCTAAATTAAAATATCAATATGTTCCTTTTTGATTGGAAGATAAAATAATTATGAAAAGAAAATGTCTTTTTATCCAAATTGAGTAATTATTAATTTATTTCTTCAATTATTATCTTTGATGTTAATATATTTCTTTATTTACATTACTGAAAAATAATTACAACAGGTATCATATTGTTATTTTTTGGCATTAGAGCAATTACAAGAATGAAGCAACTAAAAAAAAAAAAATCATAACTCAACCAGAACTTAGAAAAGTATAGGAAGAAAAACAACATATCCCGAAGGGTAGAACTTTATAATAGACATTTATATCTGAACTACCATACCCTATATATGGGGAAACTATACAAAGAACATGTAAAGGACTTTATAACCAGGTTCAGGTTGCATGATTCTGACCTTTAAAGACAGGACCGCAAAAACCAAGCTACTGCATTTGAAAAACAAAAAAGACATGTACATAACAGTAACAGATGGATTGAATCATGCAGAATGACCAAGAACTTGGAAGTTGGTGGCTCAGCGAAGCTTATTCTGGGCTACTGCTTGACAAAGCTCATCTTCATAGAACAGAACCCTTGTAGAAGATACAGGCTTGAGAATGGGCTTTGGCAAGCCTGGTGGCAACATGTTTGGTTGAGGTAAGGCAGAATCTGGGAATAGAACAGCTGCAATCTGCTTTATGTCAAGCAAGTGAAGGCGAGAGCGAGGACCGCTGTGCTTTGGAGCCTTTGGTGTATGTGGGATAGATCCCCAAATCCGTTTTCCTTCTGCCTTGCTGCAAATGTATAGGGTTGAAAATTATTGCAAGCCGGTTTAAAAGTATAATCGCAAGATATGTGATCGAGAATATGCACTTTGCAAAAGGCCAATGTTCAGTCGGCACTGGAGTCTTGGTGTTAAGCATTTCCTGCCGTGATCTGTCTGGAGTTGTGTAATTGAAATGATACTGTCTGGCCGTGATAACCTGTTATATGGAGCAGAAATAAGGTGAAAGAGAAAAATGAATAGAAATAGAATATTTTGGTTGATGTCTTTGGATCCACTTTTGAGATAAAAACGATAAGACAATGAAGATAAATCTTTAGACATTGAGAATTTTGATGTTGAAGGCAGGTAACTCATTACTAGATTCTTTTTCTAGGACACATGTTAATATTGGTCAATTTGAGAGAATTTTCTACTCATGGCACAATATAGATAAGCATCTAGAGTACATATTGAAGGAAGACAAGTTATATGCATAAACACAACAGTCATGACACAAAGGACAAAATAATCAGGTTATGTTAGTTAGAGGACCTTTATTACTAGATAATTGTTTTTATTAGATAATAATTTATGGATATTTCTACTTCTATATGCATGAGAATTATTACATAATTGTTTTAAAAAAAGTAAAATAAAAACTGAAGTAATGGTTAACCCATGTGCATTGAAGATCAAAATGTTATTGCTAATTTGGGATCACCTAAAGACGACATGTGAACATTGCAAATGCCTACTTCCAAAGTTAGAAGCTTGCTTATTTATTAATATGACACAGCTATATTGTGGTGAAATCACCTAGAAATCAGGGCTTGTGGTTCAGAATTGAATTCTCAAAAAAAAATGTCATCAGGTCATTGCTTACTTCAGATCAAAAATAGATAAATAAATGTCATATATTATTGTAACAAAGATCAAGGATATGCAACTTCACAAAACATGAGTAAACCATTATCACCAAAATTAAAACAGCTCTTACATCAAAATGAGACATTTAAATCTTGCCATGCTATAGAACTCGTTGAAAATTTTCCATATTTTTCCTATCAATTGCCATTGTAACAGCATATTTAAACAGTTATGAAAAGAACAATAATACACTTACAGCTGCTCGAATTCGCTGGGAAACATGGAAAACAGCTCTTAGCTGATCATGATGCAAGTGGCACAGGATTTTGATCTTTATACAGAAAATAAGAAAAATGTGATTATTTATGAAATAAAAACCATAAACCTTTGGACCAAAGTATAACAGGTGATAGGAAAAACTCCCATGCTGGTGACATACCAGGATATCCATGGGAAGAGATTCAAGTCTTGATTGGCTGTCAAATTCAACACTTAGTGGTGTTTTAGGTGTTGCTGGAAGTTTCTGCTGTTTAACCTCATCTACAACTGGCTGAGGTGGAACTCTGTTTGGAGAGATCATTGATGTATCACCTTGAGTAACATCAGCCTGATTCAGCAGACTAATCTTTGCCATCTCAGTCTCCAATATTATCCTTTTCTTCCCTATAACAGTGCACAATTTGTTTGACATCCTTCTGTGACGCATTTGTGCAAGTGCGCCGGGTTTTAGGTACTTGTTTTTGTTTTTCTTCACTTTCTGCTTTTGCTTGAAAGTCATAGGTTCCAAACTCATAGACCTAACTTAGAAATGTAAGTATGCTTCACCTGCTACTGACTTCTGTGATTCCTAAAGATTTGAAAGAGGATAGCGTTCAAACACAAACACAGAAGCAGATAGAATGGTCAAGAATGATAAGCAAGGAGTTCTATAATGAATTTATGATATAGTCGAATAGCATAAGATTTTGGAATAGGTAAGAAAGTAACATAAAACCAAACAATGATATCATGTTTCTTCATAGTAGCAAACCAAATCTACAGTGGATAAAATAAAATCAAGCAGTAAAACTAAACAAACTAAAATAA
This sequence comes from Hedychium gardnerianum, assembly GCA_038050645.1. Classification (NCBI taxonomy): domain Eukaryota; kingdom Viridiplantae; phylum Streptophyta; class Magnoliopsida; order Zingiberales; family Zingiberaceae; genus Hedychium; species Hedychium gardnerianum. The sequence continues at coordinate 4,540 of JBBUKS010012872.1, read as the reverse complement.
CTACATCACCAAAATGAAGACAAGGCAGTGGGCTTGAGCTTCCTACATAACCAATTGTTCAACACTGGTTGCTTCCTTACAATCAACTGGTGCATATGTTCTAAAATATAGTTCAATACTAGTCCCTTTTTATCAAAAGACCAATCTAATTATCAAAATCATTGTTTCTAAAAGATTTTCATGAAACTACATTTGCATCCACATATTTATACGATGTGAATCACCACATCACATATGGCTGTATTCGCACATAGCGTAACCTATTGAATTAATCTACAATTAACTTACAAATAGAGCAAGTTACTAATACAACCCAACTTAATGTAGTCTAAGTATAGAGTAGACGAGAAAAACATTGCTAAATCTAGTTCATCTTTATTTAATCCAAATATATCACTAACGGACAAATTTTTGGCTTAACAATCCAATAAATAAAAAATAAATAACTATTTCACACTAGAACAAATATTGGCAAAAGTATCACATGCCATTTTTATTGCTTTGTATTTAGAAACTGTATACAATTTTTTCAATCATTATCTTTGCATGAATATTAGTTAATGCTAACTATTTTGTAAATAATAACACCATACGCATCTGCGCATCTGGGATCTGTATATTATGATCAAACCAATACGCATGAAACTGCGTCTAACAATAAATTTAATGCAGAAAATATAATAGATTTAAATAAAACCAATAACCATTTCCCTATTTGGCAACAAGTACTCCATAATCAAATCCCTCCCGTATCTGGATCTACCAAAAAACTTTCAAAATCCACGAAACGTAAACAAGTTGCACTAGCTACAACAACCCTGGTCAGAATTACATTTTCATGTGATTCTGCATTTTCTAAACCACGAAACGCTTGAATCAAAAACTAAAAATAAAAACAAGACAGGTAATACCAGAACGACTGCTTAAGATGCGATCTTGAACAGAGAAATCAACGAAATGGCTTATAATAAGAAATAGCTTTAGCACAAATCCAGCCTCCTTCACCTGCAACCAAAAAAATCAAGAGCTGGTAAATCCTTTTAAAGCTGACAAATATCAATATCAACAGAGAACTCGAAAGAAAAAAAAAATTGGGAGAAAGCGAAGCAACACAACCGAAATGCCACACAACCTTGCTCTGCGAGAAATCAAATCCCGAGACCCTGAAATCCAAATCAACACGACGAAGCAGGAGCAAGCCAAAGGAAGTCGGCTGCCACGGAGGAGGCAAAACAAAGATCGAGAGCAATAACTTTTTATCCTTCCTTTTTCGAATTCGTCGAGGATACGCGCCAATATTTTGGCGTACAGCGAGCCGCGCGGGTTGAACGGCGAGATTGGGAACGACACGAAATCAGAAACAGAACCCTAACGGACTCGACGCCCCCGATGGTGGAATTTGACGTGGCAAGCGCCCATTGACGGGGTCCAGCTTAGTCGATGTCGTGGAAGTTACGCCGTTTAGCATCGCGCCAGGTCGGACGCCCGGAACCCAAAACGTTGCTTTTTTTGGCTTTTTTTTTAAAGCGGGAAAAAAAATGGAGGGTGTGCTGGTTAAAACTAAGTCGTGGAGGGAGGATCCCGTATTAGGGATATTCTCAACATGGATTTTAAAACGGAAAAGTAAGGGCCAGATGAGGCTGGGATGGCGACGGGAGGAGGCATTGGTGACGAAGCGGTGGAAATGTTCTTGCAGCAGATCCGTAACTCTATGCGGCTAGTGACTTTGAGAAATGTAATTTTTATTTTTATTTTTATTTTTATTTCAAATTGACATTTCGAATATTAAGGTACAGTATCCCTGAGTACTAAGGTCGGGCACCTCCAAGCACTAAGGTTTGGCATCCCCGAACACTAAGTTAGGGAGATTTCATTGGTCAAATATGGTTCCCTAATAGTTTTCTGATGAGTACGTGACATCTTATAAGTGGAGAAGCTTGTAGTGGCTGTCGGATCTTATCCTCTGATTGTCTTCTTATGAATATGTGATATGTGTATGAAGAAACAACTAACGATTATCGAATTTGGTTTCCTTATCGACTTTTACTAGTTGGGTGGAGAAACACGTGACATTTGACATAGAGATGTTCTTCTGTCAGTTATATAAGCATCGCCAAGGGTAAGGCGAAGGTATGATTTTCTTCTTGTGCGTAAAGGCATCTCTTCTTCTTTTAGCAAGTTTTTCCATCTACTTTGTTCGGAAATTGACTTGAGAATCGGAGTGATCGCACCGATAGAGTCAGCCAAATCTAAAGTTCTTTGCCTCTTAGATCATCGGATCTCGGATCGTGGGCAGGTGGATCTAGCTTTTGGAGAGGAGGAGCCCAAGCAACCGTGGGCAGGCACTCTTGGTTTAATCCCCAGGTACGGCGTATTTGTAAAAAAAAATTCTCCAAATGGGGCATGCAACCACGGGATGCTAGGTTTTTGAGCCGTCCACCGCGAGCACTTCCCATTTTACCTTGATGATCGATAAAAAAATTTCATGAGATCAAACTGATCGTTTCAAATTTAATGTTACTTAGTTCATCATTTATTTTTCTAACAAACTAAACATTGAAAAATTAGGATATTAAAATAGTCCACGTTAATCACAAACTTCACAAATCAGTATCACGTTTGCTCAAATCCAATTTCTTGTACAAATTTGATCTTTCCACCAGGTGAGGGAACTACAAAATGAATCAAGCATATGACCTCCGATATTAAACATTGAGTTAATGTAAAAGTGAAAGTAGACAAAATAAACACATCTTTAGTCATTATTGAGAGAACTATCGATCTTCCACCAATTTAGTATGTTAAAGGTTCTACTTCTTTAAAGATCTTTCTATTTCAAATGCTCCCTCGTACCTTTTGTGTCGTATTTTTTTTTTTTTACATTTTGTATGTTTGATAATTGTCCACTATCTTCTAAAAACAAATGTTTTGTCTTTTCTTTTATATTTGATAATTGTCCACTATTTCGAGAATAAATATCACTAAAACTAGAGATAATACTGTTCGTGTAATTGTGCCCAAAGTGTTTATGTTTGACAAATGTGCTTGGCATAAAGTGAAAATTAGGTTTGCCTATATTATTATTGTATGCATAAAATTTACAAGGACTTAGAAGAATACATACAAAACTTGTCGAGCTTGACTTAGCGCAATCAAGAGAATTTTGGCTTGATAGCTCAACAGTCCTCTCAAAATGAGAGTTTTGTACAATCAAAGCATAAACTAGCGTTAACAAACCAAGATTTAAGTTAGGTTTCTTGACTAGATACTGACAACGGATGAAATCCAAATGGATAGAGGTCAATCGAATATTTGATATAAAAAAGTCTAATAGGGAGTTAACATTATAGAAGTCTAATATGATGTTAGCAAGTCAAAGTTCAGACATTAAAGAGGATTAGATGCTTGACGGTAAATGAATTCTTGGTAGGTCAAAGGACTAGATGTCAAGTATAGTTGAAGTCTTAGAGAAGTGAACTGTAAGCATATGAAAGTCCAGAGTAGATTGAGGTTGATAGTAGACCTGATCACGATTCAGAACCGACGGTTCGATGGTTTGGAATCGTCGGTTCGATGGTTTCTGGGGTTGATCCTTAATCTTAACCGGCCAAGACGATTACGTTTCAGAACCGCCGGTTCACGGTTCATCACGGTTCAAGATTATTATATTAAAAAATTTTAAATTTATTTAAAAAAAGATTTGCACTTATTTAAGTTGCCTACGTATCCCCTTAGGGTATATCAGAATCAAAGCTCACGTAGTTCTTTTACATTTTTACCCTTTTATATTATGAAGTTGCGTTGTTACTCACTTCTATTTTTCGTTTCCGTTTCCGTTGTATTTGTTCTTTCAGTATCAAAATCTTCGACTTCGTCATCTGAAAGTTACATTCCTTGGATTCTTTTCTCGGCTCTGGTCCAATCATTGAGTAATACTTGAACTTTCAATAAGTCAGGAGATAAAATCGATCGTCGTTCATCTAATATGTTGCTGCTGGCACTGAACGTTTGCTCCACAACAACAGTTGACACTGGACAAGATAAAATTTCTTTGGCTATCATGGAAATGACGGGAAAGCTTTGAGCCTTCTGTGACCACCACTTTAGGATATCGAAATTTTCGTTATCTGCTTCATTAAAATCAAAAGAAGTTGTAAAATAATTCTCAAATTCCTTTGTAGAACTTGAGGATCCTCGTGGACGTTTCGTCCGTTCTTTTAATAAAAATTATACTTTTGCAAATTTTAAATTACTACTAATAGTAGTTTGTTGTGTTTCAGAAATATTAGTTTGTATTTCATATTTTATATAATATTGATTATAAATATCATATACATAAATTATAATATTATATATATTATATTAACTAGATTAGGAGAAGAATCTTTAAATGAAATTAAAGCGTTATAATATAAAATTAATATTTATTGTAAAACTTCTAATTTAAATCTAGGATCTAAAATAAATATAATTAAATAAATTTCAGGAATAACATAAAAATATTTTTTCCATTTAGTTTTCATAGCTAATATGCAAGAAG
>JBBUKS010012854.1:0-12171 GCA_038050645.1 Hedychium gardnerianum | reverse complement strand
ATTTTATTTATTAAGAATTTTTTGAAACATTAATAACTACTATTAGTACATAAACTGATTGTTGAATTCATTTACATTTTAATTATAGTTCATCCTAAATATATTTTATAGTCCATCTTAAAATTATATAAAAATAAATAAATCATTAATAGATATTACTTTTTTTTATGATAATTTAAGTATTTAATTTTTCGAATCGATTAATTTTGAAGATGATTGAATCGATTTTATAAAAAAAAAAAATAATTATCATCAGGATAAATTAAAAAGTACTAATAAAAATTCATTCAAATAATTAATATTTTTAAGTTTATTTTTTATTAAAGAGAAAATCTTCTATAATATAAATTTAAATTTTAAATTTCTTAATAAATATTGACGACTTAACTATTAAGTCATTATACGAGACAATAGATATTACTTAATGCTATTAGTACGTATTAGTTAGGTTTTAAATGTAAATTTATTATATGAGACAATAGATGTTGCTTATTGCTATTAGTACAAAAAGTTTGGTGTTAGTTAGGTTTTAAATGTAAATTTATTTAAGTTAGTTTAATAATAAAAATATATATATAATAAATAAATTTGCACAACTCTATGAGATCTCATGCTTCAGCTTAATTTTATTTATTTGGATTTTTTTTGTTAATAACTATTATTAAGAAAATGAATAAAATTGAATATGAGTTCAATGAGATGATTGATATAATTCTATAGAATAAATTAAGAAGTATTATGAATAATTCAAAAGTTTAATATCTCATGATTTTATATTTTATTTAAAGGAAAAAAATTAAATAATAATTTAATATTTTTTTATTGCATCATTAATAACTATTATTAGTACATTGAAACCGGTTATGAATTTCCTTGACATTAAATTTTGGATGTGATAGGTGATGAAAAAATTAAACGTTGAATTCGATAAAATTTATTTATGTTAATTCAATAATAAATATATATATATATATAATAAATCAATTAATACACTAAAATTTTAGTTTATTAATGATTATAAATAAATTTATTTGAGTGATTGCTGGTCTTCATAATTTACCTATTCTAACGAGTGTGATGTTCTAGAAGGACCGTTAAGGTGATTTTGTTTTTCTCCCATAAATAAATTTATTTATTAATTTGAGTATTTTTTAAGTGGCCTTAAATTGAACGACTCAGCTCGCTGTAGTCCTTCATTCAAGCAGATCCATGGCTTCTTCCTTCTCCTTCCTCCTCCTCCTCCTCCTCGTTTTCCCTTTCGCCGCGCTGCTCCTCGCCCTTGCCGTCATCGTCCGCCCCCGACCGGCGCGGATCCCCATCAAGGGGCGGCACGTGCTCGTCTCCGGCGGGTCCAGCGGCATCGGCCTCGCCATCGCGCGCCGCGCCGCCGCCGAGGGAGCCCGCGTATCCATCCTCGCGCGAGATCGCTCCCGCCTCGCCGACGCACGGGAAACCATCCGCCTCGCCACCGGCGTCGACGCCGCGATTATCGCGGTTGACGTCCGCGATGCCGATGGCGTCGCCCGCGCCCTAGGAGCCGCTGACCCCGTCGACGTCCTCATCTGCAACCAAGGCGTGTTCGTGCCGCAGGAGCTCGATCTGCAGAGTCTAGATGAGGTCAGATTCATGGTCGATGTCAACCTCATGGGCACATTTCACCTGATCAAGGCAGCGCTGCCTGCCATGAAGAAGAGGGCCAGAGAGACTGGCATCCCCGCATCAATTGCCCTAATGTCCTCCCAAGCTGGTCAGGTATCCATATTCGCCCCCTTTTCAAAATTGTTTACTTTCTATGTCAACTTCAAATTTTTTTTTCTACCTTGAATTTGATATAAAATTTATCATCAATTGATAATTAAGATTGATAAACAGGAAGCACAACTAGTTGAAATTTAAGCAACACGATCCATCAAAGGTGAATCAAGCAACCCTTAATTTTTATATAGAAAAATTCTTGCACAAAGGGAAATTGTGTGATCAATATTTGATGATCTGAAATATGTCGAGAAGCATTCAAAGGTCATCAATATTAGCCTTTTCCTGTTTAATCTTATAATTTTTCTACTGTAATCTTGGGTTACTCAGGATAAAATGGAAAACCATCTAAAATTTGGTTTGCAGGATTCTATTTAAGAAGGTAATTGCTCACAATAAACTAGAATAAACTATGGCTAATCTGAATGATGAGTATTTTGTCATGCAGGTGGGTGTTTATGGTTATACGGCATACTCAGCTAGTAAATTTGCACTTCGTGGTCTTGCAGAGGCATTGCAACATGAGGTTGTTGCAGATAATATTCATGTCACTCTCATATTTCCTCCAGATACTGAAACACCAGGGCTTGCTGAAGGTTAGTTGCAAAGGCTCATGCTATTTATTGTTTCATTTCTCTCAGCCAAAATTTATAATGTTACTTCACCTATTTATAAGGCATGCATGTTTATGTTAGTGTTTTTAAATTGTTATCCCATGTTATTGTTAGTGGAGACATAAGCTTGTGTAGTTTATTTGAATGGAAAGAGTTGGGAGTGAAGAACTTATATTATTATGACTAAAGCAAGAACAATCACACTTATATACCTGGTACTCTATGCCACCTAATGACCAAATATTCAATATTTGAGTGAACTATTATCTTTAGTGCGCATAATTATTAATTCTAACATTCTCCTTACAAACTGAATATAGGGACAAACTATAAACAATCCCAAAGAAAAAGAGATAAAAGTTCTGATTTTTATTCTTGTGACTAAGAGTTAACATCAAAGTCAAGATATAAATTCTCTATGACATATATGCAAAATTTTAAACTTTTACTCAAGTTTCTCAAACGTCTATGTTTATGAATTGCAGAGTTGAAGCGAAGACCAGAGGTTACAAACAAAATTGCAGCATCCACAGGTGGCATGAAGGCTGATGAAGTCGCGCAAATAGCCTTGAATGGGATCAAGTCGGCACTATTCGTTGTTCCTTGCAACTTTGAGGGAGCCATGCTTTGCATTGTGACAGCCGGTATGTCTCCTCAACCATCCATCTTCATGGCATTCAGAGAGGTTCTCGGTGCGAGCCTCATGCGCCTCGTAGGGTTGTGCTTCCAGTGGAATTGGTTTGGGATCATAAGTGGCACGCCGAGAAGGCCATGTAGTGCCGAGTAGTTTCTTGGTCTTTTGGATATCTACTTGGAAAGTTTTAGAACTGCAAGTAGTTCAATAAGAGAACAAAAGCAATGTCAACTAACTATTCAAGTTGTATTGAAATGGGTTCAATATGAGTTCAGCTATAAGGTAGTGGATTGGAGCAGCTAGGTATAATGTTAAAAATAAGGAATAATATTATAGTAACTATTTGATAGTTAAGAAATATTGTGGGGATAAAACATCTAGTGAGATCCCTTTTTAATTTTTTTTTCTCTATGATATCATCCATCTCAATTTCATATCACTATAATTGAATTGTTTCTGGTATATGAAACAGAACAGTGAAGAAAGAGAGAAAGAGACAGGGAAAGGGGGAGAAAAAAAGGAGAGAGAGAGAGAGTTGTGTTTCTGCTTTACTACTCTTTCAAACTTGGAAAGTGAGGCCTTTTTCCACTGCTCTCTTCATGGAGATCTCATGCTTCAGCTCTATTTTATTTATTTGGAATTTTTTAAAAACATTAATAATTTTTTTAATAAAAGATAAATATACATGTGTCAGTTATTTTGATGAAATATTAAATTTGAATAGATATTCGAGATATATAATACCATATATGTATTTATACTTTTTATGAATATCAATTTCACACTCAAATGATCACCCTCAACATATTGAGACTCCTTACCTGTTATTGTGGCAAAAGGCGAAATGCTCGCCCGCCCCCATCAGTCCGTCTCAGGACCAACACGGAGGAAGTAAATCACGAGGACTAATCTAATCAGCTCGAACAATGACTAGTACAGGACTCCTTACCTGTTAGGAACCATGCATGACATGGCAAGTGTTTAATTACATCAACCTGTTGATGCCGCGGTAGTGGCTCTGATCGACCGGCACTTCCTCCCATATGCGGTCACCTCCTGTGTCACGTGCAGTCGTCTCGTCCCACTGTCTTGTATTTTTTTATTAAATATGAAAAAAAAAATTAGGATATTTTGAGGAAATTTTTTTACCTACTCTATGAAGAGCGTTGAATCGAATAGATTTGTGAGTTTTTTATTTTTTTTGAATCGAATCTCAAAATATTTAATTTATATTTAAAATTATTAAATTCAAATTCAAATTTTATTTTGAATCGAATTCGATCTAAATTTATATATATATTTTTTTGTTAATCTGTATATTTTACCTGTTAAAATGATCACCTGTATATTATTAATTAAAATATGTGTGATATGATCAGTGATCAAAATTATTCCAACTCAACAAGTACACATGATTGTGCAGGATAAAATGTATAGACTATATATATATATATATATATAAAGTCTATATATTTTATCCTGTATAATCATGTGTATCTGTTGAGGTGGTATAATTCTGATCACTGATCATATCATATATATTTTGATCAATGATATATAAATAATTACCTCAATAAGTGTTCATGATTATACAAGATAAAATATAATTATATATATATAGAGAGAGCTTTGATAATCTACATATTTTATCCTGCACAATCATGTGCATCTGTTGAGATGATATAATCCTGATCACTGATTATATCATATATATTTTGATCAATGATATATAAGTAGTCATCTTAATAAATATTCATGATTATAAAAGATAAAATATATAGACTAATATAATTATATATATATATATAACTGGTTGTTTCCTTTTCAGCGACAATTCTGTAGAGTTCATCGTGTCTGTTCATTTATTGTTGTAAAAAAAAAAAAGCAGATGAAATGATCATCTTAATTACTTTTCTTGATAGTGGGTGCCAACAAAAAAATTAATTGAACTGTTGGGTCCATCTGATCTTAATCCAGTGCCGGTCGATGTAGTCGTCGTCATCGTTGGATCCGTATCCATAAAGCATGTGCACACCTCCGGAGTGATTTTGCATCAAGGTGATAATCCCCTGACTGACGTACCGGTCAAGGTCACGTTATATCCAACTACCCGTCTCCAAGTGATCCCCACCTCCAATCCTCATCTGCTAATGTATCATTCCATTTTTCTCTTTACGTGCGAACGTGTATCATTTATTAGGTTTGCTATTGCCTTCAGGACTACGTTTTCACGGAATGAATGAATAATTAATATATGATTATCATAAAGTTTAAAGATTAAATTTTGATTAATAATTATATATATATATATATATTTTCATATATTATTCATTGTCCGAGCTAATAAATTTACTTTCTCCGTATTGATCCTAAAACAAATTAACGGGAGCGCTAAAAACATACGTTTCATTTTTTACCATCATGTATTATTTAGTAGAATCCCGTGGGATATTGAGTATCAAATTTATTATAATAAAATAAAAATTAATTTTTAATAAACAGATTAATAATTAATACATGAAGTATTATTATCATAAAATTTAAGGGTCAAATATTGACTAGTAACTAGATTTTTATCCTTCCTCGTGAACTGGTCACTGTCCAGGTTAGTAAATTAATCTCCGTGATTTACTTCCTTCATATTGATCCTGGAACGGACTGACGAGAGCGCTGAAAAAAAACGTTTCATCTTTTATCACCATGTATCATTTATTAGAATCTCATGGGATATCCAATTAGTGTGAGTATCAAATTTATTATAATAAAATAAAAATTAATTTTCAATGAGCGGATGCTTTTGAAAAAAAAAATCATCTTTTAATCACTTGACGATCAATTATAAATTAATTCTATAATTTATCTTCCTTTCATATAATATTGGAATAAATTGTTAAGGACATTTAAGATAAGTATAATCATTTTTTACTATAAAATTATATAATTTATTAGAGTATGGTATTAATATATAAGTGTTAAAATACTCAAATGATTATTATAATATTCAAATGGTGTTACAAATTAATATGGCCAGATATCATAACACTCATAAAAAAATTTAAAAATATAAATATAAATATAAATATAAATTTTGAATATAAAGAATAAAAATGAATATTAATATTAATTTTAAAATAAATAAGAGTGTATGTTAATAAAAGAAAGATATTAATACAAATGAGTATGTAATATGCTATTTGAAAAGAAAGGTGTTAAATTCTTTTCATTCTTTAATCACTCGACGATTAATTATAAATTAATCTTATAATTTATCTTCTCTTCGTATAACATTGGAATAAACTGCGAGGGACATTGAAGATGTAAAATTATATAATTTATTAGAGTATGATATTAATATATGAGTGTTATAATACTCAAATGATTGTTGTATTAATTTCTCTTTACGTGCGAACATGTATCATTTATTAGGTTCGCTAAATGTTTGCCTCCCAGATTATGTTTTTATATAATGGACTGATAACTAATATATGAAGTATTATTATCATAAAATTCAAAAGTCAAATATTAGTTAGTAACCAGATTTCTATCTCATGCAATAGTCACTGTCCGGACTAATAAGTTAGCCTCCCGTAATTTACTTCCTCCGTATTAATCTTGGGACGGAATGGCGAGAGCGCTGAGAGCAAACACTTCACCTTTTGTCACTATGTATCATTCATTAAAATCTTGTGGCATATCTAATTAGTGTAAGTATACAATTTATTATAATAAAATTTAATTTAATTTTTTATGAACGGATACTTTAGAAGAAAAAATTTATTGATGATCAATTATAAATTAATTTTATGATTTATCTTTCCTTCATATAATATTGGGATGAACTGTGAAAGACATTTAAAAAGAGTATAATCATTTTTTGCTACAAAATTATATAATTTATTAGAGTATGATATTAACATATGAGTGTTAAAATACTCAAATGATTGTTATAATATTCAAATGATGTTACAAATCAATATGGCCGGATATTATAACACTCATAAAAAAAATTGAAAAATATAAATATAAATTTTGAATATAAAGAATAAAGATGAATATTAATATTAATATTAAAATAAATGTGAGTGTATGTTAATAAAAGAAAGATGTTAATATAATAAGTATGTAATATGCTATTTGAAAAAAAAAGGTGTTAAATTCTTTTCAACCTTTAATCACTCAACGATTGATTATAAATTAATTTTATAATTTATCTTCTCTTCGTATAACATTGGAATGGACTGCTAGGGACATTCAAGATGAATACAATCATCTTTTGCTATAAAATTATATAATTTATTAGAGTATGATATTAATATATGGGTGTTATAATACTCAAATGATTGTTATAATACTCAAATGTTGTTAGAAATCAATATAGCTGGATGTTATAACACTTATAAAAAAATATATATTTAAATATAAATTTTGAATATAAAGAATAAAGGTGAATAAGGTGATAGTAGATCCATAAATAATGAATATTAATATTAAAATAAATGTGAGTGTGTTAATAAAAGGAAGGTGTTAATATAATGAGTATGTAATATGCTATTTAAAAAAATGACATATATTAACGTTCAAATTAATACGAATGCCCTTAATAATTATTATTAGAGTATTTACATTCATATTAATGTGTGATTATTATAACACTCAAATAGCGTTACAACTAATATGAATAGATATTATAACACCAACATATTAATAATGTTCAAAATTTTGAATGTTGTTAGTGAACAAATTTTATAAAAAAATAAATAAATTTTGAATATAAGGGCATCATTTGAACATTAATACATATCATCTCTTAAAAAAGTATCACATATTCATTATATTAATATCTCTATTTTATTAATAGATTCACATTCATTTTAATATTAACATTCATTATTTATAAGTTTTATTATACACTTATTCATCTTTATTTTTATATCTAAAATTTATTTTTTTATTTTTTTATAAAATCAATTCATTAACAACTTTTAAAGAATGGAACGTTTTTAATATGAGTGTTCTCATTCATATTGATTATAATATTATTTGGATATTATAACACTTATATATTAATATTAATCTGGATGTTTGAAAGAATAAACATGAATGAATGAATCATAACTGTTAATATTAAAATAAATATAAATATGTATTAATAAAAAAAAATATGTTAATATAATAACTATGTAATATATAGGTTTTATGTTTTTTTTTTTTAAGATGTGATATATATTAATGTTAAAATTAATGCAGATGCTTTTAATCCATTGAAATCGGTTGATGGTTGATGAATTCGTTTACATTAAATTTTGCATGTGATTGGTGTTGCTTGGTGCTGTAAATGCACAGCAGTTTTAATTAATTAATTAACGTTCATAAACAATGTTTTTTTCCTCAGACTTATTTTATGATAAATAGATAAATGAATTTCTAAAATAATAAGGATTTGAAAAATTATATTTTTATTTAAATATATAAAATATAAAAATTCTATAATCTAAAATTATATTTGAAAAATAAGAAAATAATTTTAAGTTTTATGAAATCAGTATAATTAATTCATAAAGCCCACTCTGCCCGCTGACCTTCATTGCAGATCGATGGCTTCTTCCCTCTGCTTCCTCCTCCTCCTCCTCGTTTTCCCTTTCGCCGCGCTCCTCCTCGCCCTTGCGGTCATCGTCCGCCCCAGAACGGCGCGGATCCCCATCAAGGGGCGGCACGTGCTCGTCTCCGGCGGGTCCAGCGGCATCGGCCTCGCCCTCGCGCGCCGCGCCGCCGCCGAGGGAGCCCGCGTCTCCATCCTCGCGCGAGATCGCTCCCGCCTCGCCGAAGCACGGGAAACCATCCGCCTCGCCACCGGCGTCGACGCCGCTGTTATCGCGGTTGACGTCCGCGATGCCGATGGCGTCGCCCGCGCCCTAGAAGCCGCTGACCCCGTCGACGTCCTCATCTGCAACCAAGGCGTGTTCGTGCCGCAGGAGCTCGATCTGCAGAGTCTAGATGAGGTCAGATTCATGGTCGATGTCAACCTCATGGGCACATTTCACCTGATCAAGGCAGCGCTGCCTGCCATGAAGAAGAGGGCCAGAGAGACTGGCATCCCCGCATCAATTGCCCTAATGTCCTCCCAAGCTGGTCAGGTATCCATATTCGCCCCCTTTTCAAAATTGTTTACTTTCTATGTCAACTTCAAATTTTTTTTTCTACCTTGAATTTGATATAAAATTTATCATCAATTGATAATTAAGATTGATAAACAGGAAGCACAACTAGTTGAAATTTAAGCAACACGATCCATCAAAGGTGAATCAAGCAACCCTTAATTTTTATATAGAAAAATTCTTGCACAAAGGGAAATTGTGTGATCAATATTTGATGATCTGAAATATGTCGAGAAGCATTCAAAGGTCATCAATATTAGCCTTTTCCTGTTTAATCTTATAATTTTTCTACTGTAATCTTGGGTTACTCAGGATAAAATGGAAAACCATCTAAAATTTGGTTTGCAGGATTCTATTTAAGAAGGTAATTGCTCACAATAAACTAGAATAAACTATGGCTAATCTGAATGATGAGTATTTTGTCATGCAGGTGGGTGTTTATGGTTATACGGCATACTCAGCTAGTAAATTTGCACTTCGTGGTCTTGCAGAGGCATTGCAACATGAGGTTGTTGCAGATAATATTCATGTCACTCTCATATTTCCTCCAGATACTGAAACACCAGGGCTTGCTGAAGGTTAGTTGCAAAGGCTCATGCTATTTATTGTTTCATTTCTCTCAGCCAAAATTTATAATGTTACTTCACCTATTTATAAGGCATGCATGTTTATGTTAGTGTTTTTAAATTGTTATCCCATGTTATTGTTAGTGGAGACATAAGCTTGTGTAGTTTATTTGAATGGAAAGAGTTGGGAGTGAAGAACTTATATTATTATGACTAAAGCAAGAACAATCACACTTATATACCTGGTACTCTATGCCACCTAATGACCAAATATTCAATATTTGAGTGAACTATTATCTTTAGTGCGCATAATTATTAATTCTAACATTCTCCTTACAAACTGAATATAGGGACAAACTATAAACAATCCCAAAGAAAAAGAGATAAAAGTTCTGATTTTTATTCTTGTGACTAAGAGTTAACATCAAAGTCAAGATATAAATTCTCTATGACATATATGCAAAATTTTAAACTTTTACTCAAGTTTCTCAAACGTCTATGTTTATGAATTGCAGAGTTGAAGCGAAGACCAGAGGTTACAAACAAAATTGCAGCATCCACAGGTGGCATGAAGGCTGATGAAGTCGCGCAAATAGCCTTGAATGGGATCAAGTCGGCACTATTCGTTGTTCCTTGCAACTTTGAGGGAGCCATGCTTTGCATTGTGACAGCCGGTATGTCTCCTCAACCATCCATCTTCATGGCATTCAGAGAGGTTCTCGGTGCGAGCCTCATGCGCCTCGTAGGGTTGTGCTTCCAGTGGAATTGGTTTGGGATCATAAGTGGCACGCCGAGAAGGCCATGTAGTGCCGAGTAGTTTCTTGGTCTTTTGGATATCTACTTGGAAAGTTTTAGAACTGCAAGTAGTTCAATAAGAGAACAAAAGCAATGTCAACTAACTATTCAAGTTGTATTGAAATGGGTTCAATATGAGTTCAGCTATAAGGTAGTGGATTGGAGCAGCTAGGTATAATGTTAAAAATAAGGAATAATATTATAGTAACTATTTGATAGTTAAGAAATATTGTGGGGATAAAACATCTAGTGAGATCCCTTTTTAATTTTTTTTTCTCTATGATATCATCCATCTCAATTTCATATCACTATAATTGAATTGTTTCTGGTATATGAAACAGAACAGTGAAGAAAGAGAGAAAGAGACAGGGAAAGGGGGAGAAAAAAAGGAGAGAGAGAGAGAGTTGTGTTTCTGCTTTACTACTCTTTCAAACTTGGAAAGTGAGGCCTTTTTCCACTGCTCTCTTCATGGAGATCTCATGCTTCAGCTCTATTTTATTTATTTGGAATTTTTTAAAAACATTAATAATTTTTTTAATGAAAGATAAATATACATGTGTCAGTTATTTTTGATGAAATATTAAATTTGAATAGATATTCGAGATATATAATACCATATATGTGTTTATACTTTGATGAATATCAATTTCACAGTTAAATGGTCACCCTCAACATACTAAGACTTCTTATATGTTATCGTGGCAAAAAGCAAAACGCTCGCCCCCGCCTCTGCCAATTAAGACTTCTTGCCTGTTATGAATCATGCATGACATGGCAAGTGTTTAATCTACATCAACCTGTTGATGCCGCGGTAGTGGTTCTGATCGACCGGCACTTCCTCCTGTACGCGGTCACCTCCTGTGTCACGTGCAGCCTCTATCAAATCCCTAGTCGAAATTTTTGTACCTACTGTATGAAGGACGTTGCACGCTGACTAAGGACGCAAACGAATCGAATCGATTCATAAATTTTTTCAATTAATTCGAAAAATATTTAATTTATATTTGAAATTATCGAATTCGAATCTAATTTGATAATATTCAATAATTTTTTTAAATCGAATTCAAATTTATATTATTTTATTCAATTTTTCACTAGTCGCTCGCGAGTCGAATTCGAATCAAATTCAATTATTTTTATATAATTTAAATTTAAATTAAAATTTTAATAATTCGAATCAAATTTAAATTTAAGTTATTTGGTATTATATTTCGAATAGATTCAAATCGAAGTTCGAATAATTTGAATCGAATTCAAATTTCATTTCGAATCAAGCTCAATCTAAATTTATATTTATATGTTTCAATTATAGATACCTACTCAGGTGATCACTTGTACATCATTGATAAAAAAATACATGATATGATAAATGATCAAGATTATATCACCTCAATAGATATACATAATTATACAAAATAAGATATATATATTATCAAAATTATATATATATATATATATATTCTTTCACGTCATAACTCGTTGTTTCCCCTATTCAGCGACATTCTGTAGAGTTCATCGTGTCTGTTCATTTATTGGAGTAAAAAAAAAAAACAGATGAAATGATCATCTTAATTACTGTTCTTGATAGTTGGTGCCAACTAAAAATTAAATGAACTGTTGGGTCCATCTGATCTTAATCCAGTGCCGATGTA
>JBBUKS010012843.1:0-12171 GCA_038050645.1 Hedychium gardnerianum | reverse complement strand
AAGATTCCTTTAATTGTAGAGATTATGATTGATTTAGATTAGCTTGATTATAGGGATTGAGATTGATTGTAATTAATGATTAATAGACAAACCATAATTATAGGTTCCTCTTTCCCTCATGTATATAAATACCTACATGTAAGCGGATTATGGTGATAAAAAAGAGATTATCTCTCTCTTTTATAATTCTTTTTTCGGCAAATTACCGAACCACATAGGTAAATTTTCATATTACACAAATCGCATAGGCAACTCTGAAAATACCCAAATCGTATACTCAATATCGATTTTGCCCCTTCTGAATCGATTGCTACACTGTAGTAATAGATTAAAAAATGATCGATTTATGCTCAAAAAATCATAGCTCTCAATATAGTGTATCAAATTGATATTTGAGGACATGAATATAATCAGGAGAACTAAACAAATACATAAGATCTGGTTCATATCATTCCGATTTTTCTAGGTTAATCAACCAATTTTAGCCAACAGTGAGTTTTTGAACCCAAATTAGTCATTTTTTTATAAAAAAATAAATTAATCGACTGCTATAGTGTAGCAATCGATTAAAGTTATTGTTTATAGTCATAGAACTTTACTGAATCAATTGTAGATTAAAAGGTCCGATGTGTATTTAAAAAATTGTTGCTCTCAATATGTCATATGGAAATGATGTTTGAGGACATGTATATAATCAGGAGAACTAAACACGAACACATGACAAGATTCAATATCATTCCGAGTTTTCTAGGCCCATCAGCCGAAACTGTTCATCTATTTCTCCTAATTATATGCATGCTCTCAAACATTATTTCCATACGTTATATTGAGAGCAACAATTTTTTAAACACAAATGTGTCTGAAAAATCCGATTCGTGTTTAAAAATTCACTGCTCTCAATACGGTGTAGCAAATTGATGTTTGAGGGCATAGATATAATCAGAAGAACTAGACAAGCACATCGACCGAAACCGACTGATGAACCTAGAGAGCATAGAATGATATGGAACAAGGTCTTGCTCGTCTAGTTCTTCTGATTATATCTATGCCCTCAAAAATCAATTCGATACAACGTATTGAGAGCAACAAATTTTTGATCAAAAAAGGCATTTTAATCAATTTTTTTAAAAAAAAAATTTAATCAATTTTTTAAAAAAAAGATTTTTAATTGATTGCTACACTGTAGCATTTGATTCGACTAATGAAAGCGAATGAACAGAGGGGCAAAATCGATATCGAGTATGCGATTTGGGTATTTTAAAAGTTGCCTACGCGATTTGGTTAATATGAAAATTTACCTACGTGGTTCGATAACTTGTCGTTCTTTAGTTGACGATGATCGTCCTCTTGACTCACCGAGAAGGCTTCTATCCACCGTTTTAAATATAATGTCATCTTATCAAGTTTTATTTAAGTCACTATATATTTCTCTTAATACTTGTGTTTTTACCCTCTCCTTAAAGATATTTTTTTACCATCCTTTAACTTCCACCACTTGGTCTTAAGAGTCGTGCACATTTTCTTTCTATTAATGCTATATTTGAGGCATATATCTCAAACCACTAAAATATATTGAGTGGCTAAATTTTCTCTAGAAATGACCTTATAATATTTACAAATCAATTTGTGATTTCTTAATCTCACTTTTGAACATAACAAGATGTCTTCTTTTTATTTGAAAAAATTATCAACTATTTTATAAGATCATATGTCATTATGAAATTCAATATAGTTTTTCCTTCTTTATTTCTTATTCCAAAACCATAGCCCTTGTACACACTCATATTCTTCATTTCTATTTAGATCTCCTATTAATCTTCTTTATCGGAATTTTTTATACTACCTCATGTGGCTCTTCTTAAAATCTATGTTTGATGTCTTCATCTAATCCTACGTGAGATATTTATACGTTAATTACATTAATAGTTGCTACTACTATTTGAGAGTTATAATCTTATTCTCTTCTTAACTACACCTACTACTTTGTCCATCAACTAACTATCTACAACAATACTTAGTTTATTTCTCGCTTAACTCTTTCCTTTTATACGGTAACTTAATAGCCGAGTCTCTATCATCTTTACCCTCTTCCTACTCATTTTGTCTCTTAAAAGTAAAAAATATTAATTATTCTCCTAATCATTGTATCTATTGCCTCCATTACTTTGCTAATGAGTGTTTCTATAGTTAATGTTCTAAATCAAAGACAATCGGTATTCCTATAATATCTATTCTTATTCAACCTAGGTCATGAGAATTCTTGCATATTTAACACTACATCTAAATTTTCATAAAGATGTAGCGGTCCTTGTCGAGACATTACAATCGAACCCTACAATGCATTCCTTCCGACGAAGGACCTAGCATCAACACAATTTATGTTTTACGTTAGCTGGCAACTAATGCAACCCTCCTCTAAATAATTTTTGGCAAAGACGATTAGCACAACACGATCAATGCTCGAGTGTACCCTAGATGCCAATGAACAAAGATATATAAGAAGCAAACAAAAAGTTCATACACGATGAAGATAAATCAACCAAGGAAGGTACCACTCAAGGGAGAGCGAGAGAAGATTCGGAGAATGAAACAAAAGAGGAGGATCAAGTAGAAAATTTAGAAGAAATAGCTCAACCATATAGAACAACCAGGCAGAATATACAAACCAAGTAAAAGCGATCATATCAAATAAGTCATGAGAGATATCTCCTAAGGAGTGAGGACTAGGTCCTACTTTAAAAATTTAAACAATCATTTTACACTAATGTTCCAAATTGAGCCAAAAATTATAGATATTACCATGGTTTAAAATTTTGTAATGTGTCGGGCGAAACGGACAAAATTTGATCGTTTCGCTAGTTGCCCAGCATCGGCACCACTGACATTGCAAAGGGGATCTCCACAGGTGGCGACGAAGACGTGTGTGCGCATCCCAGCAGGGACGCGGAGGCAATAGCGACGTTCGCGGGTCGCGGTGGGGACGTGTGTGGGAGCACGATGTGTAGGCAGGGTAGCAGGCAAAAAAGAAAACTTAGGAAAATTAATAATAAAACTTATGTTAATAATTTCAATGAGCTTCTAGTTATAAATAGATAATCTAAACAGGCTTAATCAAATCCTAATAAAACTATCCATTAACTTAATGTATATATATATAATTTATTTTAATTTTAAAAATATATAATAAAAAATATATATGTATAATTTATTTTAGATAAAAAATTATTTTCAATTAATATATTTATATTTAAAAATTACCTAAATCATATCGACACGGCACGATACAGTATCGAAATTGTATCGTTCGAAACTAATATGCGTTGAGATTTTAAACCAGGGATGTTACATTGCATGACCTAAATTGAGTGCTTGTAATAAAAGACGAATTAACACAATTTATAAGAAATAAAATTTAAGAAATAAATCCAGCCTCGAGGATTATGAGCCTTAAATCCATCAGTATGCTTTAAGCATTTGTAGTGTTTAAAGGCTTTTATTTTTATCAAATGGATGTAAAATCAAATATGATTTTATCAAAAAAAAAAAAAAGTGTTCATGTTGAACAACCTCTCGTTTTTAAACATTTGGATTTCGCAAATTTTAAAGAAGCCTTGTGATATGATAGACTCTCTTCTTTCCTTATTTTAAAAGATTTCAAAATAGGTCATGTTGATCCATCATTGTTTATATTTTTATTGCACAAATATATATAGATGACCTAATTTTTGGATCTACTAGCCCTTTCTAAATGAGTTTATGATTTTTATGAAGAATGTGTTTGAAAAGAGTCCTATAGGGAAGTTAAATCTTTTTTTAGGGATAAAAATAAAGTAAACAATAGAATAGATTCATGCACAGGAAGCCAAATATGCCAAGGAAATCAAAGCTTGGGAGTGGAAGTGTTAAAGAGTTGTCAACATCAATGGCAATAAACATAAGACAGCAATCCCAAAGGTAAAAAGGTTGACTTAGTATTTTAGAACTTTAATAAGATCTTTGCTTTAGCTTACAATTAATAGATCTGACATATTATTTGTTGTAACTTTGTGCAAGATTTCAATCCTTCCCTAAAGAGTCTTAATTAACGGTCGATGAGAGAGATATCTTAAGGGAAGTCTTATTGGGTCTTTGGTAGCTAAAGACCAACACACTAAATCTTGTAGGTTACTCCAACTCTAGCTATACATGTTGAAAATTGGATACTTCCTCTCTTATGAGTTGAAGTAGTCAAAAACAACATTGTGTTGCACTATCTTCAACTAAAGTCGAATAATGCTATAAAAAGATGTTTTGCATAATTATGATGGATGATGCACAAACATAAGCTTATATCACAAAAATGTTTAAATTTTGTGTGACAATATTAGTACAATAAACCAAACAAAAAATCCAATGCATCATTCAACTACCAAACATAAATGAATCTTGCTGACATATTGACCAAGTCTCTTCCAAAAGTCAAATTTAGCACACTTAGAAGAGAACTCCATATGTGCATCATTGATTGAGTATATTTTTTCCATGCATTCGGACTTGCATGATCACATACACGGGATAAAATGTTGATTCCATCTCATTGTGAACATAAAATTATCATATTTGTATATTGAGCCAAATAAAATAAAGTGAAATGATAAGATGATGGATTTGGTTTACAATGTTTGTTATGATGCATCTATTTAGGTCAAATATCATCAATATATAAAAATCATGAAAATGACCAATGGTGTAGAAAGCTTGGTATGTGCATCATTGATTAAACATATTTTGTTAATTTGTTTCACGATTTTACACTTGCATTATCACATAGATAGGATATAATGTCCATTTCATCTCATTATAAACATAGGATTACTTTATTTTTGTATTGAGCCATGTAGAAATTAAGTAAGATGATAGGATGATAAATATCGTTGAAGATCATTGTTATGTTACATCTATTTAGGTCAAATATTATAAATATATAAAAATCATGAAAATGACCAATCATGCAAACTTTCTTAATACAAAGATTGGATTGAAACACCAAGTTTTCCAACACTTTCCAACCTTATCTCAATTGTCTTCCCTTGATAGGTATCTCTATAACAAATGTTTTTGCAAAATTTCATAATTTTTCAACAAATGTAAAATTTGTAACAAATTTTTAAATTCCTATTGCTGAAAATATATATCACAGTAGATTAAAATAGACTTTAGTCAACTTGAATTTTTTTGCATACAACTGAAACTTTTTGCAATCGCCTAAATGGTTAACTAAATTTAGTTGAAAAGTCTCTAACTGCGGACTTTTAGTACATTTATCTTCCTAAAATTTAAACTAGGCTCTAGATGGATTTCCATTAATTTTTTTTTTAGAAATTTTTATACTTTAATGACATAAGGGGGCACACTAAATAAGGGGGAGGCCTAAGGGGGGACATTAAAATTTGAATTTTGTTTTCACTTAAATGCTCTTATCAGTATTTTAATTTTTCATATATTATCACTTATTTCCATACACGAAGTGGTCCAATTCGACCAAGTAGTGATGCTGATATGTTTAGTAAATGATTTAAGTTAGGCTAATGTTGCATTTACTAATGAAGTTTGTCAAGTCTACAAGTGCACATCCATGACAAGTTAGTGTAAGCCCATAGATGGAGAAATTCAAGTAGGTAAAGAAGGTTGATTGGCTAACTGGCAAATGGAGAAGTTCAATTGGTGTTGACAGAGGAGAAATCCAAAAATACTTAGCGGATGGAGAAAACCAAGTAGGTCCAATATTTGGCGGTTGAAGAAGTTCTAGAACATTAAGATACCCAACAAACAAGGAAGACTCGGAAGCTAAGCTTCTTAGTAGGTGAAGAAGACCCAAAGGCAAAGACTCTTGAGAGGTAAACTCTAAGTGAGTTATGAAAGTCCACGAGTGACTTCTATTTTAGTTTTGGATAAACATTTACATAGACAAGGACTTAACCAAGAAAAAAATATTTTGGGGTTGTAGTTAATTCAATAAATTGATGGTTACTACTAGTCGACTAATGTGTTGAGTCAACTTGAGAGTCGACTCAAGATGTTCAACACATAAACAAAATAAACAAAAGAATTTTATTTCAATTTTAGTCAACTGAAAATAAATTCAATTGATTGAGATAGATTTAGTCGACTAGGTAGTCGACTGAAGAGCTTTCTTGTGTAAAACAATTGCTCTCTATTTAAGAGTTAACTAGGACATTAGACTAAAACATAGTTTAGTCGATTGGGCAATTAATGGAACCATTATTGAAATTCAAAATAAGAATATTGAGTTGATTGAGGAAGGTAGAAGTGTCAAACAAGGGTTACAAGATGAACACTTTAGTTGACTAAAAAAAGGTCGAGTCATGAGGGAAGTATAATCAACAAAGGCTTACATGATCTAGTCAATTGAAAAACAAGTTAAGTCAACTAGAATTGAATAGAAAAGATGTTTGAAGCCAACTTGAAGACGGGTAAGGGGAGCTCATACAAGACTATAGAAAAGATAGAGAAAGTGCTTCAAACATATTGCTCTCATTGCTTTAATTTGTAAGCTTATATTTGGGCTACAAGTTTAATTTGAAGCTCCATCCGTTTTCATAAGCTTTGATTTGCTGTTTTGTTTCAACCTCATTATAAGAAGTTTTTGTGAGAGGTTTTTCTGCCTATCAGAAGGAGAAAAGATAGTGGATATTCGAGGGGTGACTTACTTTAAAAATCCATAGGTTGTGTAAATTGTCCCCCTCCCCCCCTCTAGCCGGCAGATGGTCCTAAAATATATATGATCCAACTTGAGGATTATTAAAGTTAATGGGCTAACTTATTCACACACCCCCTCCTAGGTTGGAGTTGCTAGTGTTATGGGTTTAGTCCCACATCCGATATTTTAGTTATTGGAGTTTGTGTTGAGTTCATAAATATTATGACTCAGTCCTCTCTCGTGATAACA
Source organism: Hedychium gardnerianum (assembly GCA_038050645.1). Classification (NCBI taxonomy): domain Eukaryota; kingdom Viridiplantae; phylum Streptophyta; class Magnoliopsida; order Zingiberales; family Zingiberaceae; genus Hedychium; species Hedychium gardnerianum. The sequence goes on along the minus strand of JBBUKS010012843.1, from coordinate 5,222 downwards.
ATAATGCAATTCTAAGAAAATAAAAACTAGAGATACACCAGTTACATTTTTAGATTTGTCATGAAAAGAAGAGTATCAAAAAAAAAATGATTAACCAGGTCAGGTAATGTCGGACCTGGGGTGACCGGCCCGGCTCCACGAAAATTTCCCACCGGCCACCAGGGTAAATCGGGAAGCGCTAATGGAGGCCCATCCAAATGGCTAGCATTCTTAGGCCCGCTTCTCACTGGAGGAAAATTTTCCTGCAGTGTGCCGCAGCTGAGATTCGAACCTTAGATCTCTTGGTTATCCATTGGAGGGCCTAACCATTGCACCATTGCCCTGGGGGCGAAAAGAAGAGTATCAACATCATAGAAAGAGTGTAATTGACTTTTTATTGCATCTTTTCATGGAAACAGCTGTTAAAACACAACACTGATTATTCAATTTGGCAGAAGTTGAAACCATTTATTGAGAAATAGTAATACCTTGACACATTCTAGAATGGTTGTTCTGTGCCTCTGTACTGCTTGAGAGTCTACTGCAACAGCTTTCATAAGCATGTTCAAAGCAACATATCTGACAAAGAACAAAATAAAGAATGTTCTCAAGCAGTAATATCTAGATGTACTTGAATGCAAGTTTCTTCTTACAGTGACTTTCCTTCTGCTGATGACTGGTTTTCACAGCACTGGATTGCACAATCTTTACTACTAATATTGGCTGAATGCAATTGCATATCTAACTGTAATCACATGGCCAAACTTGCCAAAGGAGCCATGTCTTTTGGAACTATTACAGGGTAAAGTTTGCAAGCACCACCTTTTATCTTTAAAAATCTCACTATATATGTAACTAGTATATGTGGCACTTATATTGGGTCGTAGTAATATAGCTCATAAATAGCTAGACTGATTATTGTAAGTTAAGGATTGTCCCGATGCTAACTTGCATCGCTATTATTAAAGGAGTCAAAAAAAATATCATTCCCCACAAAGTCAGCTGAATCTTAGCACCAGAAATTTTAAACTCTAGCCACCAAATTTCATTTCTTTTCTTGCAATATTTAATCATATCATAGCATAAAATATACGACAAAAAGTCTTCAAGATCTTTGAGGGATGCATTCATCCACTCTAGCATGTAGGATTTATTCTTTGGAATAACAAAGGTATGCACAAATGATGGCACCAATATCTTCATACAAAAATTTAATGCAAGAATGTGCAGAATAGAGAGAAAGATGCCTTTTACCATCATTGCTATCAATGGGCACAAAACTCTCAACAATTATCTAATGACTCTCAAATATGATAATATTGATTCAAAACAGATATTGATGTTATATAGAAACAGGAATCACCTGATGTTATTGTCACGGTTTGACAAGAATCTACCCAGAATATTAATTGCAAGCACACACAAACCACTAGTAGCTTCTATACCCATTATAGTTTCCACACATTCATATAGAATAGCATTCCCAGCATTTTTGTTTAATTCAGTTTTTGAAGCAACCTGTAGAAGGAACACAGCTAGCGATATTAAGTTTAATACTCATCAAATAAATTCTAGCTACAATCGCATAACTCATTGTAGCAAAAAAGGTGATTACGCTCACCCAGGCGACCCTCACAGTCCGTCCCCAAGTTATGCGAAGGGAAGTAAATCACGGAGTCAGCTTATAGCCGACCGCCAAGTGACTAGGGGGTGGGAGGAGATTTTTTCCCGAGGGCATGTGCCCGTCCGGAATTGACCTCCACTCCATTGTAGCAAATCTGTCACCCACTAGTCAACTGGACACCCCCGTGGGGACTACAATCGCATAACTCATGATTTTAGTTTAGGAAGTATTGCTACTTATACATGGAATTGAAATTGTGAGTATAAATTAGAAAATCAGAGAATATAAAGGAAAACTGACCTGTGCGAGAATATCATTTATATATTCACTGGTATCGGAGTCTCCTTGGCCACACCTTCTCATCAGCCTAAGAACCCGAATATGTAAGAAGGGATCCGTAATCCCAGCAATGTCATACTCAGGTGAATATGGGCTATTGGAAACATCTTTTAGTATTCGAACCAATCCTTCTGTGCAGTTCTATAATTAAAATGGAAACTAATTTACAGCATGAACAACATTTAAGCAACTACAAGGATGACAGTTCATGGAATCCAGAAAGTGCATAACCAAAAACCAAAATATAGCATGATTACAAAGAAAGACAACATTCAAACCCAATATCAAAAAATGTTATTCAAATTCTTTACACATGCAGAACACAGACAAATAGTTGGGATTAGCAGCTGCTGAATGTTTAAACATCAGCTTTTGTGGATATGGGAGGTAAAGGCATTAGTTTTTAGTGTATTTGTTGAGATTTGGATATATATTTAGAAAGATCTTGTCACTGATTTCATGGAATTTCACTGATTTCATGGGATTGGATGAATTGGAATCCCTAATCTGCAGGGATTAATTTGTAACCAGATTATATGCTTGATTAGGGTAGTTTTCCTTTATTATTTGGTTGACATACTTGTATATAAAGTGTGTATATTCTGTGAATTAAGATAAGAAAAGTTTTATCTCTATTTTCCCACATGGTATCAGAGAGATCGGATTGATCTTGGGATTGTCAATTATTTCTTCACTTTTCTCCAGGGGATCCATTTTTTTTTTTTTTGAGGTTCCAATTAATCAATCATGTCGGAAACAACCGAAAATAGCTCCAACATTGGTATGCACTCAACAAATCTTCACTTTTCTTTAGCGGGTGATTTACATAACATTCAAGCAATGAAAAGAATTATTTGAAGTGGTCACAACTTGTTCGCATAACCTTGAAAGGAAAAGGCAGGTTAAGTCATATACTCAAGACAGGACCGTATTCAGAAGATCCCAAGTTTCCTGTGTGGGATGAAACAGATTCATTAGTGATGTCATGATTATGGAATTCGATGATTCCAGAAATCAGTGACACATACATGTTCCTTGGGATACCATCAAGCAAACATATTCCGAAGTTCGTGATGCAGCCTAAATTTATGAGATTAAGACCAAAATCTCAGCCACGATCACTGAGTACTCCAACCTCTTGCAAGGCTTATGGCAAGAATTGGATCACTATCAGTGTATCGAGATGAAGTGTCGGACTGATGCGGTCATTCTTAAGCGATTTGTTGAAAAGGAATGCATTTATGATTTCCTTGCTGGCCTTAATATTGAATTTGATGCAGTACGGATACATATCTTGGGAAAAGAGGACTTACCGTCTCTAAATGAGACCATCTCCATTATCCGCACTGAAGAAGAGAGGAGTGTTATGCTTGAAGATCAAGCCTCTAATGGGTCAGCCCTTGTGATGAAATCTGTCACTACACAGCCTCTTGAAGAAATCAATAAGCCAGCAGATTTTTCAAAGTTTTTCAAGCAGTCAAAGGAATATCTTTGGTGCAATTACTGCAAAAAATCAGGTCATACCAAGAAGACTTGTTGGAAACTAAATGGGAGACCTCCAAACATGAACAGAAATTTCTCCAGCAAAATTGAAAAAGAACGAGGACAAGCACATACTGCTAATAGTCATCCAAGCAGGGAAGAAAACTCAAATTCTGGGTTAAGCAAAGAAGATATTGAGAAGTTTAAGAATTTCTTGAAAACACTTGAAGCACCATCTATAGAAGGTACATGTTCATTGGGTGTTTTAGGTATTTCTTCTACCTCTTGGTATCCTAATGCTTCAAATTTAAGTACATGGGTGATTGATTCGGGCGCCACTGACCATATGACCTATTCTTCTAAAAAATTCATTACCTATACCCCATGCTCTAGCCAAAAGAAGATCACAGTAGTCAATGGATCAACTATCACTATTGCAGGCCAGGGTGATGTTTATATAAATGATAATCTCACTTTAAAAAATGTACCTCTTGTTCCCAAACTCCTTACCAATTTAGTCTCTATCAAAAGGCTCACTAAATATTCTAATTGTACTGTCCTCTTCTACCCATCTCATTGTATATTTTAGGAACTAGGCACGAAGAGGAAGATTGGACATGCTAGTGAAAGAGGTCTTTAGCATCTGGAAGAAAACAGTAGAAGTATTAGAGTTGCGAGTTCCTTTCCTTTATCTTTTTTGTCCACCATTTCAAATAAAGATAGAGTTTGGCTTTATCATCGTCGTTTAGGTCATCCATCAATTCATGTTATTAAGTTTATGTTCCCGTCCTTGGTTAACAAGTCTTTGTTTAAGAATTTTCATTGTATTGATTGTAAGCCTACGAAACACAAGCGTTCTTTCTTTCCAATCAATAATACAAAGACATTTGTTCCTTTTTCACTTATTCACAGTGACAATTGGGGACCCTCCACAGTACCTAACATTTCTGGGACAAGATGGTTTGTCTCTTTCATTGATGATTGTACTCGAGTGACTTGGATATACCTAATGAAAAATAAATCTGATGTAAGCACTATCTTTCAGAATTTCTATCATGGTCAAAACTCAATTTGATGTTGGAATCAAAAGAATTCGTTCAGCTAATGTTAGGGAGTACTTCAATCAAACACTCACTCCTTTCTTTCAAAAACAATGAATTATTCATGAATCCTCGTGTGTTCACACCCCTCAACAAAATGAGGTAGCTGAACGCAAGAATGGTCATCTTCTTGCTATCACAAGAGCGTCCTTATTTTATAAAAATATTCCTAAACATTTTTGGGGAGAAGCTGTTCTTACATCAGCCTATCTCATAAATCGACTCCCAACAAAGATCCTTGAGCTTAAAAGTCTTTTGGAAATTCTCACTAAATTCTTCCCCAACTTCACAGTTTCTAACAATCTGATCCCTCGGATCTTCGGCAGTGTTGCATTTGTCTATATTCATCCGCATAATAGGGGAAAATTTGACCCAAGAGCTCTTAAATGTATATTCATTGGCTATTCTTCCACTCAAAAGGGGTACAAATGCTTTCATCCCCCAACTAAGTGTTTTTTTGTATCTGTTGATGTTACTTTCGATGAAGTAGCACCCTATTTTCCTAATTCCTATCTTCAGGGAGAGAATTTGAGTAAAGATAGAGCAAAAGATCAGTTTCTTCTTGAGTTTCCGAGTCAATCTAGTTCTGCCACTATAGAATCGTCATCTACTGTCACTGATTTCAATCCTAACCATCTATCCAACTCACATGAAATGATCAAGGAACAAGGAATTCAAGACACCACTACATCTCCACT
>JBBUKS010012832.1:0-12171 GCA_038050645.1 Hedychium gardnerianum | reverse complement strand
TTCAATGTGGGACTTTGTTTGCAACCTTGCAACCCCAACAATCCCCCCCTCAAACGAAGGACCATAGGGCCCCCCTTCTAATCCTCAACCCACCAGGTCTTCTTGCCCCTCGGTCCACCCAGCCTACTAGAATTTTCTTGCCTAGCCACAACTAGGACTTCCTTCCTGGTGTCTGGTCCTCTTGATCCGGACACGAGAGCCCCTACTTCCTTTGTTCAAGGTTAATATTCTACTCACATGACTCGATTAGACCATAGCTCTTGTGCACAATCGGCGGTTAGACCTTTTAGCAGTCCGAGCTCTGATACCAACTATTAGGATTAAAGGAATTTAGATATCTCCACAATGATATGATATTGTCCATTTTGAGCCTAAGCCCTCATGGTTTTATTTTTGGTCTCTACCCAAAAGGCCTCATACCAATAGAGAGATATTTTTCTTATAAGCTCATGATCTTTCCCATGTGTTTTCAATGTGGGACTATGTTTGCAACCTTGCAACCCTAACATATCTAATACAGTCCACTTCACATAAGCAAGACAACCGCATATCTTCAAATAAGACAAAAGAGGTTTCTTACAAGTCCATATCTCCTACGGAGTAGTAGAGACTACCTTAGTCGGTATGTATAAGGCTCAGTACATTAAATTCTCGTTCACCTTTTCCTTTAAAAGGTAACTTAGTCATCTTGCCTTTTAAATATGAAGCACATGTATCAAATAAATCTAATTCAAAAGATTCTAAATTAACGATCTTTTGCAATTCGGTCATGTGTTTCTTGCTTATATGACCAAAGCAACAATGCCACGCATAAGAGGTTAATTGATCATCTCTTCGAGTGTGTTTGTTGCTTGTTTCGATATTGAATACATCATTGGATATATCTAACGTGTATATTTTATTGCATAATATTCTAGTTCCATAAAGAATATCATTCAAAGTTATATAACAATAATTGTTACTAAAAGACAAATGGAAACATTTTCTATTTAAACAAGACATGGAAACAATGCTCTTTATTAATGAAAGAATATAATAACAATTATCCAATTCCAAAACTAGTTCACTAGGGAGTTTCAACAAATAAGTTCCTATGGCTATAGCTGCAACTTTGATCCATTGCCAACTTGCAAATTTGATTCTCCCTTGACCAGTCTTCTACTATTCCTTATCCCATGTATGTCATTACATATGTGTGAGGCACACCCTGTATCTAATACCCAAGTGTCATGAGAAATAGTACATCATTCAATAACGAAGATACCTGAAGCAAATGGGACATCGGATGTCGTCTATTTCTTCAAGGACTCAAAATAAAGCTGGCAGTTTCTTCTCCATTGTCTCATCTTGCCACAATGGTGACATGAGCCCTTTGGTGTCGTTCTTCTTTCTTAGCCTTCTTATTCCCTTTAGCTTGAGTTTTTGACTTCCTTTTAGAATCTTTCTTTAAAGAGTCAATGTTTTCAAAACCACAAGTGCATGCTTAAGTCGTCAAGTAATAAAATATTGAATCCATAGGGACTATTGATTAAGCACTAGTTAAGTTCGCAAAATAAGTTATTTATATGATCGAAGACTATGTGAAAGCTTGAGAACTAGAGAGAGAGAGAGAGAGAGATCCAGTGAGAGCAGATGATCGCAAAGGAAGGAATTGGCTTGGGGAAACGATTCTAGGATTTTGGTTTCATAATGATGCTAGTTGATGTACTATGAATTGTTCATCACCTTACCTCCATATTTATGCTCTTGTATTCTAACTAAACTATTGGTATGGACCCGTGAGGGTTACACCGGAGTATTTATACTATTTTCTTTCAATGTTATTAAGTAGAAGAGGTAATATAGAAAGTCTAGTTAAAGGGATACCCCCTATCACATGAAGGCCCCCTGATCATACAGTCTAGATTACACAAATCACTTTCTAACATTAAATTGGTGAAAACCTATTAAACTCTAATTATCTAATCTCTTGCAGAGAATTGGTCCTCAATTCAAGATGATGACTCTAGAAATTCTAGTTAAAGGGATACCCTCTGTCACTAAGGGCCTCCGGTCATAGAATCTAAAGCATCTCCTCTACATGGTGATCAATCCTTCACATCCAATTGCATTCACCACACACACATTTAATCAAACACAAACAAAGTACAATACAAGTAGAACAAGTTATAAACATGTCATTGAACAAGAAAATTGGCAAATTCATAGTTAATACATCAATATCATATCAAAACTACTCCCTACATCTTAGAATTCAGAGAATCTACTCCATAGCAGGAGAATTACAAACAAAAGATAATGAAAGGAGCATTCTTACAATCCAAACAAAGAATAGAGAGGAAGAAATGCTTAGAGGGATGATGTTGATGTCTTCGGATGAAATCCTAGCTTAGAAGATGGACGGAGTGTCAAAATCTGCTTCTGAATTGGACCTTGTGGGTTCCCTAAAAGGGAAAACCCTTCTCCCTTTACTAAGAGGATCTTGTGCCCCTCTTATAGGTCCCCCACGGGCTGTAAGTGACGCACCATGCCATAACAAACCGCTGAAGTTTAGCACATTCGTGCCTCATGGCACGGCCAATCCGTGGGGGGATCTGGTCTTTGTTCTGGAAAAAGTCATGGTTGTGCTTGGGAGGCACGACCAGGCCATGAAATCTACTGGAAATGCTGAGACACGTCTGAAAAAGGCACAATCGTGCCTTGGAGGCACGATAAAACCATGAAGCTTTCTGTAATTGCATGAAGACATAGTTGAAAAGGCACGACCATACCTGGGAGGCACGACCAGACCATGAATGTTCTTGGAAATGTTGGAGATGCTGCTGAAAAGGCACGGTCATGCCTTAGAGGCATGGCATGGTCATGTGGCTTGCTGGAGAGATTGGCTGAATAAGCACGATCATGCCTGGGAGACATGGCCTTGCTTTGGCTGAAGAAGGCACAACCGTGCTTGTGAGACATGGTCGTGCCTGTGAGGCATAGCCTTGCTTTGCTATTTTCCCTCCAAGCTTGCTTCAATGTCCGTTTTGCTTCATTTTTGCTCTAAATTGCATCATGTTAATCAAAATACGAAAAGAGCAAATCTCTAAACCAGAGTAAAAGCAATCACATAAAATGAAATAGGGTACGATAAAGTAAAATATGCTCATGAAATACTACAAAGTGTATACTAAATAATGCTTAGAAATATGCATAATTTACACACATCAGTCAAACAACATCACAACTTTCGATTCCTTCTTAGCCAATGGCTTCACTATCTTAAGCATGTTGATCAACTCAGGAATGGTGGATTCAAGATAGTTCATCTGATAGTTCATCACAAACTGTGAATAGTTATCAAACAAAGTATGTAGAATTAAGTGAATACTTAATTTATGATCCATGATAAATCAAAGTGATCCTAACCGCTCAATGTAGTTATTCATCTTTAGTACAAATTGCACCGCAAATGAACCCTCCTACATCTTTGAGAGAAAGAGAAGCTTGGACATCTTGAACTGTTCGGGTCTCGCTTGCTCATCAAACAACTCATGAATATGATAAATAATAGTATAAGCATTCATATGCTCATGTTATTTTTGTAGTTCAAGAGACATCGAAGCTAGTATGATGCAACTTGCAAACTCAGAATCAGTCGTATGCTTTTGATGGGCCAATATTTGGTCAAAAGTTGCATCATCCGCCAGACTTGCAGGAAGAGGCTCTTCAAGGACATAGGTGATCTTCTCAATCTTGAGAATAATTCTTATGTTTCGATGTCAATCCAAGAAGTTCGGCCTGGTCAGTTTGTTTGTTTCTAAAATCAAGCACAAATTCAGAGAATACATGCTTATTCTATTAACCTAAAAATACAAAATTGAGTGTATAAGAGAGATGAATTAAAAATTACATGCAAACAATTCACATATATAAAAAGAATCTCACTTACTTATCAAATTTAAGAGCCCTTACTTTGAATTCGGGAGATGGTAGGTTTTTCTCCAAATGGATTGATATTCACTATACATAAGAATAACCTTGGAGTGAGTCCAACAAGTCATTCTTAGTTCTAGTCGTAGGTATTAAATATATCACATATATATACTATCACATTATGCTATCAACTATTGATATTTACATAAACATCGGGTTGTTAACACATTAACATGTATACATCATATGCATATCACCCGACTTCACCTCTTTCCACATTAACTTTGGAGTGAGTCCAACAAATTAATGCTTCAAGTTAAAGTTAATCCATTAATCATGAGATCATATCTCAATGATCTGAACATGTCTAATTTCAAGTTAGGCTTGGAGAGAGTCCAACAACCCAAAGATGAAATTAAACTCTAGTTCTTACCATATTAATGGAAGGTGTAAGCCTTAAAATTTAAATAAGGGATTTATTTAGGTCTCATCAATTCCATGCAAAGAAAGCATAAAAAAATTGTAAACTATCTATATGGAATAACATGCAACAATCATGGCATCAATCATGGCATAAACTATGGCATTAATCATGGCATAGTTGTCATAAATTAATTAGAAAATAAAATATAATAAAGAATTTAGTTTCCATAAACCATAATTCCTTAATTAGATTAGGAAATAATTTCCAAATCTAATTCTTTATTTTATTAGAAAATAATTTCCAAATTAGGAAGTTCACAATTAAATTAGGAGACAATTTCCTAAATTGAATTTTCCTAACAAATTAGGAAATAATTTCCAAGATTATAATTTCCTAACAAATTAGGAAATAATTCCCAAAATTTGAAATTCTATATCGGATTAGGAAACAATTTCCGTATCTGATATTTCCTAACTTTTCAGATAAAAATTTATGATAACCTACAACGTGAAAAATAAAGACTTATGATCTATGTAGAAAACACAAGCGGCTCTGATATCACTTGTTGGTGTTTTCGTGCGAATCTCAGTGTGTGTAAAACATGTTTTCAAAAAACATACAACTAAAGTGAAACACATTTTTAAATTATTACAACATGCAATACACACAACCACAAGAACACACATGTGCAAGACATAACCTTAGATAAAAACTTCATTTAGGAATTAAACCTGTCAGATGACGTTTAACGAAAATAGCATCAACTAGCAAGCCTCACAAGACTTGCCTATATTCGTGTCCATGCCAAGATGTCTTCAAGATGACTTTGCAAAGCCACAAGTCATGTCTTTGCTTTATTACTAGCCAAAGGGAGGAGACAACGCGATTTGAGAGAAAAACCCACAACTTGATTTGGTGTCCGACGGTAATTGCAACCCGACGGCACCAAAAGGAGGGGGTAGTAGCCCCTTGGCTATTGTTCGGCGTCTAGAAGTGTTGCTGCCAACGGTTGTGGCCAGTGGCAAATCACCTGAAAGGTCGGGAGGAGACGGAGACAGGGCTGTCAGTGGTTGGGCTGGGTGGCGGCGGCACAAAAAGGGGACAACCCCTTTTGGTCGGTGGCGACAGCAAGAGAGGGAGAGGGAGTGGAGGAGAGGAAATAAAAACCTAAAATGTTTCTTACAAATTTTCTCCTATGGAGGGGTTTTTATACATCTCAATCCAGGTTTGAAAAGTAAGTCTAAACTCATACCTAATAAGTCAACCCAATCCATTAGCAATAAGCTTGGTTCAAAACCAAACCAATTTTAGTTCATAACTAAACTAAAGTAGATCCAACTCACCTACAAGAGGAGTGGCCCATTAATGCTTCTAGCCCAACAAATACTTTTCATATTTTCCCTTCGTCTGGTCCTATACAAACTCAATCTCTCTCGATCTGAGAATCTTATTCTCAAACTTATTTTACGTCTTTTAGATATACTCGTAATGTATGTGACTCAATAGGTTTCCGGTTATGATGGTCATTCATAATTAACCATTAATTATGAATAAATCATGAGTGGCACCTAGTAGTACATCATAACCCCCAATTGATCGAAAAATCATAGTTGATCCCAGAACAAATTCTGAACACTTCAGCAGCAACAGTTATCAGCGACTCTGTTCCTTTCACTCATCTTATACCCACTTAGTTCAGGACATGGTCTATGTGTCAGTCCCCACTAGGCTGATTACATCACACCTAACCCAAGTAATTGTTTCTTGTCCTGTGGATTCAAATTACTCAAACACTTGTCCAAGAAGACTATCCTCTTGACATGTTTTGCTTTGGCCAAAGACTTACGAGTAATAATCCTGACAAGAGGCCTTAGGATATACATCTCCTTATAAAAGGAATAGTAAATCCTCTATGGGCTATTCAAACACCTTCGAGCATATTGACTTATACTCAATCATCCTATAACTACATCTCCTAGGGAATGTATAACAAAGATGTTAAAATATAAGTCTCCATGACTAAGATGGCTTACCTCAAGTATAAGGAAACTAGCACTCGAGCTGCAATGAGATCTTCATTAACATGTATAGAGCCACATGAAGTCTCATAGCAAGTCACATTCAATGAACTAGCTACCCTTAACTAGCATTCATATGTTAACTCTCAACATCCCAATATTTTCAGCCAGTGAGGATCGGCTGCTTGGATAAATGAATGAGTATAACATATGCTAGTCTTACAAAATTGATGATGTCTAGTCTCATCAATTCATTGACTAGGAAAGATTTCAATACATACATAATTACACATGATGAGATACCCACTAACTGTAATCCAATCACAATTTCTCCCATGTTATGCATTGTATTGAGGACTTCATTAATTGAGTTTAAGATCGAATAACATACAAATTGAATGCACACTCAAATTATAAATTTTATTTATCAAATAAATAAGATAATATTTAAGATGATTGTCTTAGGACACCTCTCAAATATAACAGTTATAATTGGGTTGAGACAAAATATAATTATATGGCTCCTCAACTCTCAATATTTGGGGATGTTGTACATCGAAGAGTCCCAGACCTATCCTCTCACTACCTTATATGAAGGGATTTGCTTGTCTATTTATTGTATGTTTTGATTATCTAGTTAATTTCTTTCATAGATAAGTTAAAGTATCTAACTGTTGAATTATGACATAGGTTTGGTTTCTTGAGCATGTCCTTATTAACAGCTAAGTAGCAATGTAGCATCGAGAATAAGTACATGGAGGTCTACTTATTCTCATATAAATAAAGTAAGGGTTAAGTTACAAGGAGTCTCACCTCCCTAGGTAACGATTATGTGTATTTCAACTAATATTAAATTTATGTTATATAGTTAAAGGTTTTTAATTAATTATCATTATTGATTTTATAGTTGATTGTTGATATTCTCTCTACCCCTAAGGAAGTTGATTTACTCGGGACCTCCCTCTCTCTTCACTTTGAGTCTACACCACAAGAAGCAGCTAGATGTTCACATTGCATTGAAAAGAAGAAAAAAATAATCGAAATCCTTAACCTCTAGAATGAAGAATTAGTTGTCATTCTAAAAAGGGAAGGTATCTATCATCCAACTAGCCACCCTACAGAAGATCCTCATCCTAAAGATGTTTCAACCAATGTGATGAGGAGAGGATGCGACAAAAGTCATTATAAACTCAGGGCCACCCCAAAAGATACACCTGCATGGCAAGGAATGGTCCCAAGTAAGAAGAGGACCATGAGAGAATTAAAGGAGGCTAAGGGGGTAAGTTGGAGATAAAGCCAAGTAAGGGGGATTTTGGAATAAAAGATATTGGAGGTAAGGATTGTGAGATGCGAGAAGAGGATAAGACTATATCAATCGCTAACGAGATTAATAAGGAAGAGGAGGCTCATAAAATACAAGTAAGGGACAAGGAAATTAACACTATGAGATTGAATGCTATTAGAGTAAGTTGACATTTATACAATAATATTTAAGTTTGAAATTAATTGCATTTTCATTGATTTCACTCTTTTTTTGTTAAATACATTTTGTTATGTTTATTTGCAGTATCTCAAAGGAAAATTTAAAGAAACAAAAATAAAAAATGAGAAGAGATGTGGTATACCTGATATCAGTGCTTCAAAATTTGAGATAACCTACTTCTAAGTTTGTATAGGAGGAAGGCTACTACACATTGACAATACATGCCTTCCTCTCATATGTGTATACACATGGGGAAATAATCGACGCTTACATTTCATTACACTTCAGGGAAACGTCCTCGTCTAGTAGATCATGTAATAAATTCATATATTGCTCAATTGGATTCATAGTGACTTCACATAACTTTTTATTATGTTTGTGATATTATTACACTAATTTATGATTATATCTTAAATCTTGTAGTCATCATACGAACACTTATGGTAAACAATTGTATACCAAATTATCAAAGTGAATCTGGTTGATCAAGGAGTTAAGTATATTTTTATACCTATAAATACCGATCGTGCACAATATCATTTAATGGTCATGGACATCGATACAAAAATCTTCTACCATTTTAATTAATTGTCCAACAACAACAAATACAATGATCATTTTGTAGAGGAGGTGAGTACTACTTCTTTTAAATTTACATTCTAGCACTATGACACATTATTATACCTTTTTAAAATTATTTATGTTCATCTGATGCTCTCATATTTTTAGATTGCAAATGTTTCCCAATGATAAACTAAAGGAAATGCATGATGGATTACAAGATTACCACCCGGTTGATGAATGAGCCTCTACTAAAGTTGATTGTCCCCAACAAATATTAACGTAAGTAAATTTACTACATTATTAATAAATTTCAATGGTAAATTGCGATTAACTTTTTGTAACTATTATAATTTTATGATACTGTAGGAATAACTGCAACTTCTTTGTTATGTAATATATCAGACATCTGTTGTACAATATTAATATGGAATTCATGCAAAAAGACATTCACAAATTTAGAATAGAGATTGCAGTATCATTAATTAGGGACAAAATTTCTAAATTCAAATTAGAATGAATCCTCAATCTTGTTGTTCACATTATGTAGTATGTTCGTAGTTCTTGTATATGAACTGATGTTGTAAATTGATACTTCTTGTACTTATTTGGTTTGGAGTTTTTTTGTCTAAATTCTTGTTATAATTGATTGTTGTTGTTGTAAACTCATAATTGTTGTGTTGTTCTTGTATTTTAGATTGTTGTTGTTGTTGAAATTTTATATTATATTTGTTGTAAATTGATATTTTTCTATGTTATAGATCTTGTTCTTATGGCTGGAAATTAATATTTAAAATCTTGTTGTTATTGGATTATTGTTGTTCTTGTTGAACTTTTATAATATGTTTGTTCTAAATTGATATTTGTCAAGTTGTTATTGTATTTTGGTTTGGAAATTATTTTATCTTATAGGACATAGCCGGACTCAAAAGTCTCACTATTGTCAACAGGTATCGTATTGTCAAACATCCTCATTCATCGACTTGTTTTCTGTAAGAGGTTGTTTAACAACCAAATTAACATGTCTGTCACTGAAAACTAATTTTTGATCTCTGCTTTTCTCAGATTTGTTGTGACTAGAGCTGGAATTTTCCCTCTCCTCGATCCTTGGGGGTTCACCATCTATGTTAAGTGGATCTATTACACCTACAACAAACAACCTAGTTGATTTAAACATACTATAGAAAATTGCTCTTGTTGTGATAATTTTATAGTATGACAGTTGTAAATTGATGTTATTTCTGTGTTATATATCTTGTTCTTTTGGTTGGAAATTCATGTGCATAAATTCTTGTTGTAATTACATTATTGTTGGTGTTGAAATATTATAGTTTGTCTATTGTAAATTGATATTTGATATGTTATAAAATGATCGTATTATTTGATTTGGGAAATATTTTATCTTAATCTATGTTAGTACAATATTCTTGTTGAGATTTTATCAGACGTAGTGATGTACGTAGATTATATATGTTTTATGCATTATTTGACTCACATCTTCTTACATTTCATTGACTTGATTTACATTATCACACCTCATTTTATTATATTATCATGTTTTTTACTCTATATCGTTCGGAGATCTGTTCTTTGCATGTTTTCATTTACAGGATGTGTTTCAGAGCAAAATGAAATGTTTATGAAGAGCAAAGTAGAAAAGCAGAGCAGCTAGGAAAAATCCTAGCCATGCCTCCCAAGCACGGCCAAGACACAGGTCGTGCCTCCCCAAGCACGGGCGTGCCTCAGATGTAGTAGAAGTTCAAGTCCTGGTCGTGTCTATCAGACACGATCGTGTGGCATATATGAAGGAAACCAAGACACATCCATGTCTCAAAGACACATCCGTGTCTCAAAGACACGGTCGTGTGTCAATCCTAGGAAAACTTGAAGCACAGTCGTGTGTCCCAGACACGACCGTGTCTCACTTGCAGTGCATCCTCAAACCTGGGTAGTGCCTCACAAACA
Organism: Hedychium gardnerianum; assembly: GCA_038050645.1. NCBI lineage: Eukaryota > Viridiplantae > Streptophyta > Magnoliopsida > Zingiberales > Zingiberaceae > Hedychium > Hedychium gardnerianum. Next base: position 1,805 of record JBBUKS010012832.1, on the reverse strand, counting down.
CGATTGTTCCTCCACCCATCACAGCCTCAAGTCTTGGCCGTGTCTCCCAGACACGGCCTTGTGCCAGAAAAGACATGGGTCGTGCCCCATGCCTATAAAAGGGGGGTTTTGCCCCTTTCTCAAGGGAGGTTGTTCTTTCCTTCTAGGGAGAAAACTAGGTCCATCCACACTCTACTTTCCAGAGATTCCTACGGTGATCCGAGGTGGATTTCTCTGATCCATCATCATCCAAGCAAGGATAGCACTCTCAAAGACCGAGACAACATCCGGCTAAGCATTCCTTTCCTCTTCCTTCTAGACTAGGGCTTGAATGCTTCTTTCTATGTCTTTGTGCTTTCTTTCCTTGTCTATTGAGTAAATCTCTTGTATTCTAGGGTTAGGGAGTAACTATGATGTGATTAATGATGTATAAACTATGGATATGTCAATTTTTCATTTCTATGAGATGTTACCTCTTATGCTATATGTGTTGTGTCTTGTGCATATTTGACGAAGTGTGTATGTGAATGATGCATGTAGATCTAGGGTTTTGCTTCTATGTTAAGGTTGCTACTAGACTGGATAATCGAGAGATCCTTAGTGGCAAAGGATTCTCATTCAATCGAACATTTGTGCCCTTAGTGACAGAGAGCACAGACACTTATTCCACTTTCTAGAGTTAAAAGATCTTGACATAGGAATTAACACTAGTTCATAGGAGTAGCATGGAGAATTAGGAGATGATCATGTTATAGGGACATTATCTAACATCATAGTGAAACCAAAAGACTAGAATAACTCCCAAAACCAACCTTCACAACTCACTTGGACCTAGATCTCACAACTCTCTCTCTCTCTCTCAAACTCTTTCTCACATTTCTCTCTCTTAAGTTCACAAGTTCACAACTTGATAACTCTAGATAACTTTCTTCACAAAATCACTAGTGCCTTAATCCACAATCCCTCTAGATACAATAATCTTTTATATTATTGATGACGTTGTCGTGCACTTGCGGTACATAATAAGTTTTTGGCGTCGTTGTCAAGGATTGTTTGAGATTAACATTAGTGATTAGTGATTTAGTTAGCCTAAACATTTTTTCTTTTTGTTAATAAAATTTGCATTTTATTTACTTGTGAATAGTTTCTTCTATTCATATATAGATAATCCAAAAATATTGTAATTTGATTTTACATATTACATAATCCAAAAATATTGAAATTTCATTTTTTTTTACTTACTTGTGAATAGTTTTTGCATACACAATACATAATCCAAAAATATTGCAATTTTATTTTTTCAAACATACATACATAATTCAAAAAAAATCATTCTTGTTTCTTGCTTTCATACTCTGTATTCTTTTCTTCCTCTTCACACTAAATTTTTATAATGGTACACAAGCCTTTGAAGGAATATGCAGCCTTGAAATCTGCAAGAGAATTAAGTCTCATTGTTCCCCCACAAATTTAGGCTCACAATTTTATGCTGAATCCGACATTTATTTCCAAAATTTAAGAGGTTCAGTATAGTGGTTCAGAAACTGAAAATCCTTATCTACATCTCATGAAATTCTTCAGATAATGCAGTACATTGAAATATAAAGGGGTTTTCGAATATGCTATTTTGTTGTTGGCTTTTCCTTTCAGCCTCAAAGACAGCCAAAACTTGGTTGATCACTCTTCCACCTAAAAGTATCACCACTTGGGAAGAAATCGAGCAAAAATTCCTAATAAGTATTTTCTCCTAAGAAAGACAACCGAACTGAGGAATCAAATTTTGAACTTTGAGCAAGAAGATGAAGAGTCATTGTGCCAAGCTTGGG
>JBBUKS010012764.1:0-12174 GCA_038050645.1 Hedychium gardnerianum | reverse complement strand
CTCCTCGAAAATGATTGGAATTAAACCAACCCTAAATCAAATTTCTAGCTGCACCAATCCTCACCAGTGAAACTTACCCCTAATTGGTGGACTGCCGGAAGGATTGGAGGTGGCCAGAGGAAGCATCATCCGAATTAATAGAGCCACAGTGGCTGGTCAGCGATGCTGATGACTGGAGCAAACAATTAATTGGCCGGAACCAGAGTAGCAGAAGCCAAATTAGGAGAAAAGAAAGGAGGCACTCTTACCTAGGTCTAACCGGTAGCGTTGGCATCGAGCTCAATTGCTCCTCCCTGGCTAGATCTAGTTAGAGCTAGACTAAAGCAGCAATAACATTGGCAAGGCCCGATTTAACCTAGATTTGGCCAAATTCGACCGACTGGTGGCTAAGAGCGATGACCGACTTAATGGAAGGAGGAGGGCAGCACCGAAAAACCCTCGATCTTCCTCTATAGGGATCCCGTTCCACTCCGACAGATGTGGATGCGACTAATGGTGGTGGCCGGAGGGGAAGAAAGATTAGACGGTGGTTGCTCGTTGGGGAGGGGAAGATCGAGCGGGTGGTGATCGAGTGAAGAGAAAGGGGCTCGGTGGAAATGAGAAGAAAGAAAGGAATTATTTAGATATATATATATATATATATATATATATAACCTAGGTTTTAAATTTCCAACCATATGTTTAATTAAATCAATCAACTCCCACTTAATTGATATTTCAATTATGCTTTCTAAAAGCTTATTATTTATATCCCCTTGAACTTATCATATTAGCTCTGTTTAAATTCAAAAAAAAATCTTAGAAAATTTTATAAACTTATTTCTCGGTTAACACACATTATTTTACTATTTTTAATAGTTGTATTTATCATTCTCTCCCACTAATAAAAATTTGTCCTCAAATCTACTATCTAGATGCGATAATCAAACAATAGCATATCCAAACTATTTAAGTATTGAATAAAACTTTACGCACCTTATGTAAATAAGTGACGGTATTGAGCTTGGATCTTATCCTCCAACTCCTTGGTTGCCTCCTCATCAAAATGATGTTGTCATCCAATCTTGACGAGTCAGATGATTTTGTTTCACAATTGGCGTTCCTTGCAATCCAGAATCCGCACAGGAACCTCCACATAAGAAGTATCAGGCTGAAGTGGAACCGACACATCACTCAGAATGTGAGTAGGGTCTTGCACGTACTTTCTCAACATGGATACATGAAACACATTATGTACACCTGCAAGTGTCGGTGGTAATGTCAACCGATAGGTCACCTCACCTATCCTTTCCAGAATCTGAAAGGGTCCGATGTAACGAGGAACTAACTTACCCTTCAGACCAAAACTTTTAATTCCTTTAGTGGGCGAAACCTGTAGAAACACATGATCATCTATAGAAAACTCCAGAGGTCTCCGTCTCTGGTCTGCATAACTCTTTTGTCTATCCTAAGCCTCCAACATTCTCCATCTGATAATACGAATCAACTCTGCATCATGCTGAATGCTCTATGGATCCAACATTTGTGGTTCATCAACCTCTTCCCATAAGGTAGGAGATTGACAAGCTATGTCATACAAAGCCTCAAATGGTGTCATCTGAATTGTAGAATGATAGCTATTATTGTATGCAAATTCCACAAGGTGTAAATGATCTGCCCAACTGCCTATGAAATCCATCACACATGCGTTAAATAAATCCTCAAGTATCTGGATAGTGCGCTCTGACTGTCCATCAGTATGTGGATGAAAGGTTGTGTTGAAATGAAGTTCCATACCAAAGCTTGCTAAAAACTCTGCTAGAATCGTGAAGTGAAACACGGATCTCTATTTGATATAATACTAAGAGGTATACCGTGAAGTCTTGTAATCTCTCTACAATATAACTCTGCCAAGCTATCCAGAGAGTCCATCTTACGTATTAGTAGAAAATGTGCAGATTTGGTTAATCGATCAATGATCACCCAAATCATATCATGTCCTTTCCGTGTTTGGGGTAACCCTAACATGAAGTTCATAGTAATATATTCCCACTTCCATTTCAGTATCGAAATCTTCTGAAGTAACCATGCTAGTCTTTGATGCTCAGCCTTCACTTGTTCACATATCAGACATCGAGCCACGAAATCCACTATGTCCTTTTTCATGTCATTCCACTAGTAAGAGCATTTTAAGTCTCTATACATTCAGGTACCTCCTTTATGGATCACAAATCTGGATCGATGTAGTGCCTAAAGTAAATCCTCTTTAACCGAATGTGTCTCAGGAACACATAATCTTCCTCGAAAGTATAGGATTCCGTTCTCATCACATGAGAATTCTGACTATTGTTCCATATCCACCATTCTACACAAAAAAATGCAGATGTTGATCACTACCTTGAGCTTCTTTAATCTTCTCGACTATAGGTGACTAAGCAACCATGAATACTAGTATTCCACGCTTTGTCTTTCCCAGTTCTGATAGTCTCATCTCCATAAAACTTTGTACCAATTCTATAACTGCTATCCGATGATAGGCCAAAACCCCTTATGATTTTCTACTCAAAGCATCGGCAACCACGTTAGCTTTCCTTGGATGATACTTGATAGTGCAATCATAATCCTTCAAAAATTCCATCCATCGCCTTTGCCTGAGATTCAATTTCTTCTGAGTAAATAGAAATTTAAGGCTTTTGTGATCAATGAAAATCTCAAAGGTGATCCCATACAAGTGACGCCTCCATATTTTAAGCACAAAAATAATCTCTACTAGCTCCAAAACATGAACAGGATAATTTTTCTCGTGATCCTTCAGCTGATGATAAGCATAGGATACCACCTGCTCATGCTGCATCAGAACTGCACCTAACCCTTGGAATGATGCATTCATATAGAGCACGAATCTGTTATCCCCAAAGGGAAGCACAAGAATAGGTGTAGTTATTAATCTCTGTTTGAGCTCCTGAAAGCTGGTCTCACAAGCCTTAGTCCAAGTAAATTTCACTCCTTTCCTGGTTAACCATGTCAAAGGTAGAGCAATGCTGGAAAAACTCTCAACAAATCTTCGATAATATCAAACCAATCCCAGAAAGCTACGAACCTCCTGTACTGTTTTTGGCTGCTCCCAACCAGTAACAACCTTTATCTTAGAAGGGTCCACTGATATCCCTCTACTAGAAACCACATGTCTGAGAAATCCAATAGAGGACAACTAGAATGCACATTTGCTGAATTTAGCATATAGATGCTCTCGTCGAAGTGTCTCCAGAACTATGCAAAAATGTCATTCATGTTCCTTCTCTGACCGAGAATATATCAATATATCATCAATGAAAACAATGACAAACTGGTCTAAATACTCCAAGAATACTCGGTTCATCAAATCCATGAAAACCACAGGAGCATTGGTAAGTCCAAATGGCATTACCAAGAACTCATAATGACCATATCGGGTATGGAATGTTGTCTTCTATATATCTGCATCTCATACTCTAAGCTGATGATAGCCTAAGCATAAGTCAATATTAGAGTATGCACAGGTATTTTTGAGTTGATCAAATAAATCCTCTATCCATGGTAGTGGATACTTATTCTTGATGGTTACTTAGTTCAGTTGCCGATAATCTATACATAGTCTTAATGATCCATCCTTCTTTCTTGACAAAGAACACTGGAGCTCCCCATGGGGAAGCACTAGGACGGATAAATCCTCTATCCAGTAACTCCTATAGTTGTATTTTAAGCTCTTACAGTTCCTTTAGTGTCATTCTGTATGGATTCTTTGACATCGGTGCGGTACTCGAAATCAACTCGATTATAAACTATACTTGCCTCCTTAGGAGCAAGCCTGGAAGTTCTTTTGGAAACACGTCTTGATACTTTTGTATAATATGTACGTACGAAAGTTGCGTAGCACAACTCTCATCAGCCTTTATCAATAACAATAAATATCCCTGACAACCATAGGATAATAGCTTCTGAGCTTGTAGTGCTGATCTGAGGGAAATTCCTTCATCTTTGGTCCCAATGAATTCCCAAGTGGGTAGACCCAAAGGTCGGAAAGTAACTACTCTCGCTCGACAATCAACTGTAGCCTGGTGAGTGGCCAACCAGTCCATGCCAAGAATGATATCAAATTCCACCATTTCTAGTACTTGTAGATCCACCATAAGGGTATGACTACTAAAGTCCAAGGGACATCCCTTAACCTCCTGACTAATGGTTAGTACCTTTCTAGACAGTAAAGATACAGATAAGCCTTGCGATCTGAGCACGGTATTCTATGTATTTTACATAAAAATACTCGAGATATAAATGAATGTGAACTACCAATATCTATCAATAAATCTGTAAGAGTAGAATAAACTGAAATAATACCCCAAAAGACCAATCCCTCAGCCCGCTGCGCCTCCTCCCGTGTAATGGCATAAACACGACCAACCTTTAAATTTGGTGGCATCTCTGTAGTGGATTGAGGCTAAATCGGCTGAGCAATAGTTGGATGATAAATCTGAGGCTGGGGCATCTGATAGAATTGAGATGGTGGAGGAATATACTGCTGAGCTGCATATGCTGGATAAGATGGAACTGCTGAAGGGTGTTGCATGGTCGTAGGTATCGTTGATCGCTCCTGGCCCTCAATATGATATACCTGTGTTTGAGGGGCCGACACTTGCTGCTGTCGTGAAGAATAATGAGTCTTTTGAGATCCATTTTGTGGTCGGAGTTGGGTAGATCGACCCCCTACTGAGGAAACCTCAATAGACTCCAACTGCGCCCTCAAAGTGCAGTTACGACTCATATGACCTAGAAGCTTACAATAAAAGCATATAGCCTGGTCCAACGGACAATCTGGTTTAGTATGGTTTCTGGAACCACACTGAGCACATCGTAATATCCCAGAGTCATTCTTCTGATTTTTTTGTTGAGAGTGAGAAGATCCTGTTGATGATCGTACTGTCTTTTATGGTTGAGAGGACTCCCCAGTAGTACCTCATGAGCCCTTGCTTCTGTGATATCTTTTCTGTCCATAAAATTGCTACTTTTGACCTAAAGACCCATTTTGGGAAGTCTGCTTATCATTTCATTTTTCTCTGAATATTTGCTGCTAAGTCAACTCTATAAACAAGGCACGATCTAATGCCTCTCGATAAGTACTAACAGTAGTCCCTGACATCCTGATCTGTATATAAGCTACAAGACCCTAAGTGAATTGAAACATACGATCACTGTCCTGAGCTATAAGGTGAGGACAAAACTCTACAAGTCGATTAAATTATGCACTGTATTCTACACAGTACGATCACCCATCTTAAGACTCAGAAATTCTTGTCGTTGCACCAAGAAGAAAGTAGCAGAAAAATATTGCCTCTCAAAAGCCTCTCGGAATAAAGTCCAAGTAACTTGCTGCTCACCAAACATCATTTGCTGCATCTTCCACCAAGTCACCGCCTGATCTCGAAGATGATATGCAGTCATTTCCACTTTCTTAGCATCCGAGCAAGTCATATAACCAAATATATCTCCCAGGTTGCTTAACCAAGCGTGAGCAACCCACGGGTGAAAATCTCCATGAAAGGGAGTAATCGATCCTTCACTAATCGAGCCAGCATGGGTATGCGAGCTCTATCCATAACCTACCCGATAGTTGTTGGGGCTGATGTCGGTGGTGGTATCTCCTAAGACTGTAATCTTGGATCTCCCTTAGGAATGTGATGACCCTGACTCCCGTGACATCTATCGGATCCCTAGAAAAGTTCACCACTCTAGGAGCAGGATCGGGGGCTTTTGGCCCAGAAAGTCATTTCCGTGGTTGACCCGGGCCACGGCCCTGAGTAGTGACTAATCCACCAAATGTCATACCTATTATAACAACTAAATAAGTACTATAGAAGTGTAGATTAACAAGTATGACACCTTCCTTCTTATAGCTCTACTTGTCCCAAAAACTCTCAAAGTCACATTGAGAAAACAACCACGAAAAATCTGAAACATGAAAAATAGGCTTTCGTAAACCTATGGCTCTAATACCAATAAATTGTCATGCCCCGGAGGTACACTTGCTCGTTGATACGGGTGATACCCCTAGTGACAATCTTCGATACAACATGATATGAGCCCCCAAAACTCATATAAGCACAACCAAGCAGTATAAAAATAATACCCTACTCGGGTAATCATAACAACGTAGTATAATATAAAATCAACCAGAGTAGAGAATAAAATGGGGGTTCATCCCACACAAAAAATCCAAAAACTCGACTGCGTGGCGGCATGACTTAATACTCCAAGTACATAGCCAAAAATAAATCTAATATCCGAGTCCAAGTCATTTTATTACAATGCAAGAACTAAAAACAAATGCGGAAGTGAAACTAACAAAACAAAAAGGAAATAACTGAAGCTCGATGCAAAGTGGGACAGCATGGACAGAACCCTCTAAGCGACCCAATTAACATCTATCTGCTAACCTGAAATAAAATGATATGCAAGGTATTGAGTACAAAGAAATACTCGGCGGTTCTAGGAAGATAGTGCATGATCTATATAAGTATAAAGAAATACAATGGTATACAATCTCAAAGGTAGATACTCACCAAATGGAAGAATACATGTGTATGCCTCTAATACAAAGACACCCTACTCAACTGCACATAGTATCATGAGTAGTGCCAGTAATAATCAAAATAAGTACAATATCTCACATGCATGTACCCTCAATAATCAATACAAGTATAATATCTCATATGCGTATATCGGTACAAGTAATAGTATTAGGTCTCGTATGTGGGAGTAATTCTCCACCACAGGGTATACAGATGACCAAGACACTTAGCTCATTAGTTGTGTACTACGGGAGAAATACTCTACCATGGATACTCATGGGCAGTCTGAAATGTCAGGGTCCCTATTTGCGGGAGAAACTCTCTACCACAATATGACATTGTGGGCAGACAAGAGGTAGCTATCTAGCTATGGGCTACAGGAGAAACTCTCTACCATGTATGACCTCATGGGTAACCCAGGGTATAACAACCCAAGTAATAGCATGTCTACGACTAGCTCACACCCGAAGGGAGCCCTGATTGATAGCACATGCATCTCCGTGATGCTACGACTAGCTCACACCCGAAGGGAGCCCTGATCGCTAGCATACATGCATCCGCGATGCTACGACTAGCTCACACCTGAAGATTTGTGGTGGCCGGAGGAAGCGTCGGCTGAATGAACAGAACCGTAGTCCCTGGCTGGCTATCTGATGACTAGAGCAAATAATTAATTGGTCGGAACTGGAGTAGAAGAAGCCAAATTAGGAGAAAATAAAGGAAGAAGTCTGACTTAGGTCTAACCGGCAGCGTTGGCATCGGGCTTGACTCCTCCCTGGCTTGATCTAGTTGAAGCTGGATTGAAGGAGCAATAACGTCGGCAAGGCCCGATCTAACCTAGATCTGGCCGGATCCAATCGACCGGTGGCTAAGAGCGATGACCGGCTCAATAGAGGGAGGAGGGCAGCGCCGAAAAACCCTAGGTTTGCCTCTATAGGGATCCCAGTCCGCTCCAGCAGTTGTGGCTATAGTTGACGGTGTTGGCTGGAGGGGAAGAAAGACTCAACAGCAGCTGCTCGGTGGAGAGGGGAAGATCTAGCTGGCGGCAATCTTAGACGAAGAGAAGAGAAAGGGGCTTGGTGGAAATGAAAAGAAAGAAAGGAATTATTTAGCTATATATATATCTAACCTAGGTTTTAAATTTCCAACCATATGTTTAATTAAATCAATCAACTTCCACTTAATTGATATTTTAAACAGACTTTCTAAAAGCCTATTATTTATATCTTCTTGAACTTGTCATATTAGCTCCGTTTAAATCAAGAAAAATTCCTGAAAATTTCTAGAAAATTCTATAAAATTATTTCTCAGTTAACACACATTGTTTACTATTTTTAATAGTCGTATTTAATAGGTTGGAAGCTTTTGAACTAGAGAGAAGTAGAGAGAGAGCAAGAGAGAGTTGGTTGTGAGAGGGGATGAGTTGGTCGAGAGGGAAGAGTTTAGGGATAATGGTTCTAGGGTTTCGGTTTCATTATGAATGTTAATTAATGTCCCTAATGAATATTCATCTCCTTAGTTTCCATGCTTACATTCTTGTAGGGATTCTAACAGACTTCTAAAATGGAATACCATTAGAATGTTCTAGCAAGGACTAGCCCCTATGTCAAGGTCTTTGACTCTAGGAAGTGGGTAAGTATTGATACCCTTTGTCACTAAGGGTATGTAAGTCCGGTTGAATGAGTGTCCTCTGTCACTAAGGATCCCCCGTTTATCTAGCCTAGTAGCAACCTCAACATAAAGGCAAATCCCTTACTTCTGCATGCATTACTCACACACAAATTTCGTCAAACATGTAGTAGGAACAATACATATAGAACAAGACATAAACACTTCATTAAATAAGGAAATGACATATACATAGTTTATACATCAATCACATATCAAAATTACTCCCTACATCCTAGAATAGTGAGAACTACTCCATGAATAAGGAAAAACAAACCAAAGACATGAATAATAGCATTCTTACATCCCAAATCCGAGAATGGAGAAGGAGAAAAAATGCTTATTAATGAGATTGCCGATGTCGTCAAGATGTTTCCTTACTCCAGAGGTAGACGGATCATCGGGAAGGATGAAGATGGAAGCTCTAGGGTTTTCTCCTAAGGGGAGAACCCTTTCCCAAGGAGAGGGGCTGAACCCCAAACCAAAGATATGAAATAGGGATGAAAAATCCCCTTTTATAGCGATAGGGCAATGGCCCTGCTTTCTAGCACATGACCGTGCCTTGGAGGCATGGCCTGGTGTTGAGGCAAGCTAGTCTGGAGACAAGATCGTGCCTGGGAGGCACGACCAAGTGTTGAGGAAGCACGACTATGCTTGGGAGGCCGTGCTTGGGAGGCACGGCCAATGCCTTAGCCTTGGCTGATTGCTTCCTGCCCTACTTTTCGCTCTTCTTTTCGCTTTAAGATTCAACCCCCCCCCTCTCATTTTCAATGGTCCTACAATTAGTATCAGAGCCTAGGCTCTTGAATTTGGTGGAGCCACCAAATCGAGAATTTCTTTTTCTTTTCAAAACTTTTTAAATTATTTATTTTGAATCAAGCCATGGATCCGTATCTGTTTTTGAAGGTTCCAAAAAGGTAACATCTAATCTAGAAGTTAAATTCATTAAGATAATAGCATGCTTAAATAGGAAACTAGTTAAATCAGATAAACAAGTTGAGTTGCTCCTTAAGGAAGTCAATGATCTTAAGGAACAAGTCAACTCGAATCTCTCAACTAACCAAGTTTAAAATTGAAACTCAACTCAGGTTGCAAGACTTGAGGAAGAGAATTCCATATTGAAAGGCGAAGTTGAGAGACTCAAGAGAACATTGGAAAGGTTCACTTTGGGATCCAAGTAACTTGACATGATACTTGGATCACAAAGAGACGTGTACAACAAATTCAATCTCAGATATCAACAAGACTCAACAAACAAATCTTACTTATCACTTGTAAACCAAAATAGGAAACAAATCAATGCATGAGTTCCGAAAGCTTACCTAATAGACCAAGTAGGACCAAACCAATACTATGTACCTAAAAATGAAATTCATTACTTAAAACATAAAATATTTGTTTCAAGGGGAGGGGTTAAATTAGTTGACACCTCAAAAACTTAGCCTACCCATCTGGGTATTTAGGACAAGTAACACTAGAGAGAATTTTAACTTGAAAAATAGTACCATAAAAGATTAGGATGATAGTAGGTCAGGGAAGCTCTGTCGAAAGCATGTCTAGGTGAATTATATGTGTTCTACCTAGTGCAATCATCTTAGTGAAACTAACTAAAGTTACCCCAATCTAATATAAACTAGTTGGACCAAGACGTAGTACTAAGTCCCTTGGGCAAGATTATTTAGAGAAGCATTCAGAAAGTGGTCCACCGTGATAATCCAAAAGGTCATATGCCTCGCCACTGACTAAAAACTTATTCTAAAGAAGCTTGCTTGGTGGACCCAAAGATAAGCCTGAATCAACACTAGTTAAAATTATCCCATACAAATCAAACAAATTCATCTCACAAAACTATAGGAATACCTTGGTTGATAATTTAGATCGGGTGAGATGACTAAATTTGAAATGAAGATCAAATTAATTTAATCTAAAATTTTTATAATTAACCTCGTAATCCAATTTCATTCTTAACTTAATTTAAACTTAATCAATCTTAATTAATTAAAAAATTCATAATAAATTTTAACTCAATAAAATTATAATCACATTAATTCAATCCAAAATTAGTTTAAACCAATTTAAAATCAACTTAATTAACTTAATCTTTAGTTAAATTATTAATCTTAATAATTCGTAATTAATCTTGACTCAAAACCTAATAAAATCAAAATTAATTATTAATAATTCAAAATCATTAATATGAAATTCAACTTAGATTAAAGGTTAACTTAATTAAAAACTTTAAATAATTAATCTTAAATAAATATTGAACCATTTTAATAGTTAAATCAAAACAATAATTAAATTCCAACTTAATTAATTAACCTTAAATTAAATTTGAAATTAACTCAAATCAAATTTAACTTAATTATTTTAACTTAATTATTTTAACTTGATTCTTAATAAATTATTAACTTAATTTAAAAAGTTGAAATTAACTTAATATCAAACTTAATCAAATAAATCATCTCAAATAGTTATAGCATTACCATATTTGAAAATCTAGAATGGGTGAGATGCTAGGAAAAGTAAATTGAAAATATTTTTGAAAATGGTTGTTGATCAACACCTAAGCTTTTAGATCCTTAAGACAACCAAGAAGTCCTAAACCCTTAGACACATATGTATATCTTCCTTGTGGGTATCAAGGATGTTCTAAGGAGTGTTAGGTTAAGGGGGAGATCCTATTAAAAGACTCATTTTGAAATGACGTTTAAAATAAAATATTTTTGAAAATATATCTTTAAAAAGAGTTTGAAAATTATTATCTTCAAATATTCTCATTTAAAAACTTAGTTACAAAATAAATTTGTTTGAAAATGTTTTTCAAAATCATGCTTTAGAAAACTTTTTGAAAAAATTATGTTTTGAAATATTTTAAAAATTCCTTTGAAAAATTATGTTTGAAATTACACTTCAAAAGTTACTATGCAAAATTCTTTGAATATCAATTTTTGTAATAATTTAAAAATACATTTTTTTTCAACAAAGAATGATTTGAAAAATAGTTTTTCTTACTTTGAAAAATTATTTGAAAATATATTCCATGAAAACACTTTGCAAAAAAAAATTAAAATACCATTTGAAAATATTTGAATGTACTTTTGCAAATTCATTATGAAAAAAAAATCCTTTATTACAAAAAACATCATCTCTTCTTTTAAAAAGATCTTTTGAAATATGTTTGAGTAATCTTAAGACTTGGAAAATCATTTTGAAACTTGCTATTTGAAAAATAACTTGAAGTTATTCAAAAACTCTAAAATTGTCTTTTAAGAGAGTAAGGGAAATTGTTGGTGCAAAACCTAAGGAGTTCCTTAGAAATCAAAACATTTATATGTTTTTTTTTGATGAATGACAAAGGAGGAGAAGAAGGGTTTAAGTTAGAAACCTTAACTTTCTTGACTTGATAAGTTGGGATAAGTAATTAAACACATTGTCAAACATCAAAAATGAGGAGATTGTTGGTGTAATTGACCTCAAGGGTTTTGATGTTTGTTTGACAATATGTTTAATGGAGACTTGGTCAAGGTTGACCTAGGCAAGTGAGAAGTCCTTGCAGGTCAAGGTTGACCGAATGCTTGGCAAGAGAAAAATCCTAAGGGAGTGAACCTTAGGTAGTGAAAAGTCTTAGAGGAGTGAACTCCAAGCAAGAGAAAAATCCTAAGAGAGTGAACCTTAAGTGGTGAAAAGTCTTAGAGGAGTGAACTCCGAGCAAGAGAAAAAAATCCTAAGGGAGTGTCCCTTAGGTAGTGAAAAGTCTTGGAGGAGTCAACTTCAAACAAGGGGAAAATCCTAAGTGAGTGAACTATAAGGAATTCTAGGGCGCTAAACACGCAAATGCGCAGCGGAAAGCCCTAGATCCTTTGCCACCGGATCCGTGTGAAGATAAAATATTTACATATTCTAGGTTTTCTTCTAGATC
>JBBUKS010012744.1:0-12175 GCA_038050645.1 Hedychium gardnerianum | reverse complement strand
TGATACTCAAATAATCGCAAAAGATATGGACCTTATATAATAAATAAGAAAGATAGAGTTTAAATGCAAAAAAAAAAAAAGGAAAGTGAAATGTCCATTTTAATAAATTCAAAAATAAAATTTTAAAAAAATAATATGTTTTGATAGCTTTTTAAATTATTATTATTATTATTTTAATCATATAAAATTAATGGGGATAATCAACTTTTATTGGAATAATCAAAGATGCCCCCTTTTATAAGAATCATTAAAAAGCGTTTCGTCTTTTTGTCGTTTTTTTTAAAAAATTTTTTAATCAAAACAGTACCTCACCAACCCATTCTTATATAATTACATAATGTCCCGAAATAATAGTATAATAATTAGATTCTCTAATAAATAATCAAAATATTTAAGACATATTATAAAAAAAAATCTCCAATGAAAAACGAACCTAAGAATATTAGTTATTTGGATGAACCTCTATTAGCGCTTCTCGATTTATCTTGATGATCAATAACAAATTTTCATATAACCAAACCGATCACCCCAGTTCCAACGTTACCCGACCTGATTAATTATTATTTTTTACATAATTACCTTTAAATACATTATTCAGTATTAAATTTTCCTACCACACACGTTAAAACTGGTTTACTAATTATATGAATAAAATAAATCTGCTGTAACTCTTATAATTACTATAATACATATTTAACCTATTAAAAAATATTTATATTATAATAATTACGATTTCATAATTATTATAATATATATTTGACATGTTCATTTAATATTCACATTGTAGCAACTATAAAATCAGTTACTGTAACTCAGATTTGTTCACCTAACATTTATGTGGTATCAATTACGAAATCTTATATAACCATTACAGTTCATATTTATTCTGTTCAATAATATTTATGTTGTAACAATCATGAATCATAACTATTACAACTTGAATTTATCCTATTCAATAATATTCATGTCATAATAGTTATGAAATCGTAGCTACTATAATATTTATAGTAGCTATAATTTTATAACTACTATGAATTTATTTTGTTCATGCAACTAGTTGATTGATTCATGATTTAATGTTTGTGATAAGAGATAATAATGTGAATAATATATTTGAGAATTGTATCATTTTAAAGGGGCTAATGGGATAGAACGTAATAAAAAAAAATCAAAAAGAAATACTCATACAATCATTTCAAAAAATAGGAACCTCTTTTCACTTTTATCCATATATATATATATATATATATGAAAATTATATTCTACGCATCTCTTCTTGTATATAGTGTTCGAGCTAAAAAAAATTAGATGTTCACGGAATGTATGATATTTGAGATATAATATTTAAAATTTAAGATTTAAAAAATTTAAGATTTTAAAAAAAATCAAAAGAAAAGAAAGAAATGAAGTGCCGTGGGCATGCATTCGGAGCTTTTATATATATATATATATATATAAATAAATAAATAAATAAATAAATAAAAGAGAGACAAAATTTAAATGCAAAAAGTAGAAAGGGACAGAAGAGAATGATAGAATGGAGCCAAGTAAAATGCACTTGGCAATTCATTATTACTCATTTAAATCAAATGAATTTAAAAAAATTATTTGTTTTAATTAAAAATAATAAATATTTAATTCTTCTCTCAATTTTTCCTTAATTATTTTTTAAAAAATATTCCAAAAAGAAACTTATTTGAAGAGTCTAGCCATGGCTCTATATTGAGTTCTCATGTTTACTATCAACTCTCCGAATAAGTCGAAGTAGTCGATCGACAAGGACCGATACTTCAAACCGCAACCGAGCCACACACCGAGTAAACGAATTGACTCAACAAGACTCCTCACCTGCCCTAAAACTTTTAGCGGTCATGGAGTTTGGTTAAGTTGCAATTAAAGTAAGATGCATTGCATCCACCTCAAAAAACTAATGAACTTGATCACCAAATCTCTTGTCCCTCTCTTTCTCTTTTGCCCCCACCACCTTCATTCATAGTAAAGCACAAGAATCACATCTCCTTTGTTGATTGTATCGAAATATTTTGTATGTTTCGATCTCTCATCTCTTCTTCTTCTTCTTCTTCTCTTCTAAGTCCTTTTAATTTGAATATCTTATGTGTTTCATCGTTTGGAGTATTGTTTCTTGATTGCAAACTCGATGAATTGTGTTAGAAAATTTTGATTCTTTGTGTTTTGGATTGATGGGGGATAGAAAGGAGGATTGCTCGAGTAGTAGTAGTAGTAGTAGCCATGGAGGAGGAGAAGCTGAAGGAGGTTTCTTATCGAAGTATTTTAGTAGGGAGAAGCTTGTGGTGCTTGTTAGCATCACTGTGGCACTGTTGGTGCTTCCATTGGTGCTGCCGTCGTTGCCCCCGCCACCTATGGTGGTGTTGTTGTTGCCGATATGCTTGCTCGGTTTGTTGCTCATCTTAGCTTTCGTGCCATCCGATACGGGCGGAATTGCTTCCCCTTTCGAATGAGATGTGGTAGTGTAATGCTCTTATGTAACATACACCTCATGAAACACAAAGTGAGAAGCTTCTTCTTCTTTTTATATATATATATAAAGACTTGGTTTCTTACCGAGACTCGTTGTTAGTTGTTGAGTACATGTGTTATTTCGATAAGCTTTTAGTGCTTTATCATGCGAATTAGTTGAGCTGATATCTCATCTATGATCGATATAGTAAACTATAAGAAACTTTCAAATGTGCATAATCCTAACGATAAAAGACTTGTACTAGTCTCCTACTCAATAAACCAATGCGATAACATGATGATAGATGAGTGCAACGACTTTGTCGAACTCAAAGCTCAACACTCTTCGACCACTGTGGTTCACACGAGACACGTAAAAGTGCTCGGGTCTGAAGATGAACATGTTGCTAACAGATCGACCAACAAAGATGATCTAACAAAGCAACCCAATAATGATAATGCATAGTAGGCAAGCTCAAACACATTTAATTTATCTAGCAATCTGACTTGGTACATGCATAGCTATCTTTAGAATTGTATCCAGAAGAAAAAAATGATCTACTTGATTCAAATATTACTAACGATATACCAATACACCGATAAAATCTGATCTAACAAATTCAACACAAGTCTAGCTCACATAATTGCTCGCTACAATTTCATTTAGAGCTCACTTGCAGTAAATAAGGTAGTTTACTGTACATCTCAGTTGGTCATAACTAACAAGGATGGGTGCTTTTTTTTTTGTGATTGTTGTTCTACAACCTCATTTTCTACTCCTTCGCTTGCTTGTCATTTTCTATTCAGTAAAATATTTACGGAATCATGCAAATTTGTACAATGCAAATTTGCAGTGCAGTGCCAAGGATTACCTAGAGTTCCATTTTGACTATAGCAGTTGATGGTTGTTCTGTCGTGATGGGTGAATACTGGAGCCAGTCTTTAGCACATAAAAGGGCCTCCACTGTCTCAGGTTGTAAAGAACTCCGGTATTCATCAAGTTCTCTGCTTCCAGCCCCAGAACCGAAGAAGGAGCAATCGGGATTTGATAAAGGGATTGCTAGGACATCTCTAGCCATCTTAGATAAAGTTGGATACTTAATATTGTTGAGTTTCCACCAGTTCAAGATGTCAAAGCCATGAGAACGGGGGACGAGGGACTCCTCCAGGTACTGGTCCAACTCGGACTTGGTCGATTCATTCACTGCCATCTCAGAGAGATAGATATCAAAGTTCAAAAGCTCATAGCCAGTCACATTTGGAGATGAAGATAGATTGCTGTCGATGCCATTCATGTGGCTATCATCACCTTGATCTACATAAGGTGTTAATGGAAGTGGTTGGGAAACATACTCTTGATATAACTCGTGGACACTATTATTCACTATCTTTACGTATCTGGCAGAATCTTCACCGTAAAGTTTTGAGTAACTAAATTCGACAAGCTTCAACTTGAAACGAGGGTCCATAACCACAGCAATTGCCAAGACAAGGCTGCAATCTCTCCAATACTTGTCAAACATTTCATGCATCTGCTTCACGATGCTGATCGCCAAGGGATCTACACTTGATGTCACATTGACAAGCTCTAGCAGGATCTTATATACTTCTGGAAAAAATATATTTGCGGTCTGGTCTAGTGTTCCCATGACATTGTTTGCAGAGTCATATAAAAGTTTCAGGTATGTGCAAACAACCTCCACCTTCTTCCAGTCATCAGCTGATGGTGCTTCATTATAGTTATCATCACGTGCATCTAAGGAAGTGAATGCATCTTTATACTCCAAAGCAGCATCAAGCATGAGATAAGTTGTGTTCCATAGCGTTCTAACATCGAGAGAAAGTGCTTTGGTGCCAGAAAGTCCAATTTGTGAGGCAATCTCGGAAAAATTTTCATCCCGTGTTGGAGATGCTTTTACAAATTTCACACTCTCCCGAATGTTGTATATGATACCATGAATTGAAGCTGTCACAACATCCGCAGCTAGATTAAGGATACTAGCATAACAACGTGCAACAAACAACTGACCTCTCAGTACCACTGTGTGCTTCTTTGAAAGATGATCTCTAAGATTAGCACTGTAGATATCATGCGATAAAGAACTGTTATCAACAGTAATCGTAAACAACTTAGTTTTCATATTCCACTCTGAGAGGCTAACGCTAATGGCTTCACTAAGAGCAATTTCAGAATGAGGAGAAACTACCATCATGAAGTTAAGCATCTTTCTTTGAAGCTTCCAATCGCTATCGATGTAGTGTCCAGTAAGGCAAATATACCCAAGAGTTTGACTAGTGGTCCACAGACCGACAGTGAGGCAGACTCTTCCAGGCATATTTCCAAAGACCTGCATGAGATGTAATCTCTCCTTGTGATATACAGATAGAATTTCACCTTCCAAGGCATTGGCATCTACCATCCTAAACCGTGGCTGGATACTCTGAACAAACAACACAAATGCAGGCTGTTCGACCATGTTGAGAGGGTATCCATTCAGAATTATCATCTTCGCAAGAAATGTGCAGCTCTGTTCCTGATCAAAACCATACCCAAATGAAGATGTTCTATAGCGTTTTTTGGGCGGGTCAGTCGTGTCTACATCAATTTTTCTACCAGAAGTAACAGCAAGCTGTTGCCTCTCGAGACTTTTAATTTTTGGGCAGGAACCCATAGAAATGTGCCTTTTGAGATGGCTAGTACCAGCTACCTTTGAGCCATTGCTGTACGCAAAAGTTTGTTTGCAGAGTTTGCAGCATGCCCGTGTACATCCTTCAGATACAGTTTCAACAGTAAAGTGTTCCCATACCATTGATTTCTTTTTCCTATGCCTTCTAATAGATGTTGTTGTTTCCATGTTGATTAGTTCTGCATCACATGCTTCCATTGTGCTGCATCAAATATAAATATAGTGATGAATCAAATTGGTAGAAGAAAAGTAGAAGAAATAATTTCTCAAGTCAATACAGACACTAATGATGCAATCTTCAAACACTAGCAACATTAAACTCGACGACAAAAGAATAAATTTTCAAAGATGGAAGATCCAATGTTTGAGATGGCTTTATAAATAAGACAAACCAAAGTTTCACTCCGACATTTGGCTTACATTAACAGCAACAATGCATCTTTTCTTTGCAGGAAAATGTCATTATCATGAACTCATGGAAAATAAATAAGATAGGTAGAAATAAAACCCCGCAATTATTGACACAAACCTACTTACTGATAACATAAGGAAACATTTATCTACAAATTTATAGTCCCAACAGATGAGAGATGAATCAATTTATAAGTAAGAATGCACAAAGAAACTCTCCCTTATCTGAGGCACAAATAAGAAGAGAAGTCGAGATGCAAGAGGTACTTTGCCAACAACTACTAATCCGGAATAACACAAGCCTAAGAACAGTGGAAGGTGACATTCTGCAAGTCAAACGAATTATAGAGCAAATATAGCTCAAGAGAGCTCACACGAAATACAGAATCAAACATATGCACTGAGAAAATTTTCAGAAGATTAATATAGCACCTGAAACAACTTTTAAAAACTCAAAAATAAAAAGAAACAAAGCCTATCATCAGACAAGATATCTCAGTAAACTGGGTGTACACCAAAATAACAAATGAAGCAATATCTCTTAAATTGAATTTATTATAAATGCCAGCAAGGAACAAAAATTTAGCAAATTTCACAGTTGACTCTACAGATCAACAAGGACACACCACTTGGCAAATAAAGAAAGGTGAGTAACCCCTGGGAAGGCAAAAAAAAAATCAATGGCCTCATAAGCATACATTTAGTTTAAGATCGGTAAAACAACTCCATTTCAGTAAGAATAGTGAATAGCAATGCATGATGAGCTACCAAATTTGTTGTTAGTCCGTGGTTATCATGAGTTGAACCACACTAACAGCCACAAAAATCACAAAAAACAAAAATAATTACAATTGTATATCCTCTCTTCTCTAAGAAGACTACAACATTCAATATCTATGTTGTAGGAACTCTTCAAGGAACGAACCATCAGATGTAACAAGATCAAAAAGAAACCTGAGCTACTTAGGCAATTTCTGTTCCACATTTCAAGACCTTGTATATTAAAAAAAAATCTTTAATTTGGCAGCAAAGACAAAACCAATGCACCACAGTAATCAGACCATAAGACACTTTTTCAGGGACATAAAACTTCTTAATTGGTAAAGCCTCCAGTAAAAGATTGATTAGAAAAAAAATACAAAAATTATCTAGCTCACAAGTGGACTTAGTCTAACGCCTGGTAAAGTAAATATTGAAGCAACGAACACACATTGACACATACGATATCTAAGGAAGTAGGATTACTATTTGAATCCTAACCGGTTAAATAGAGTTTGCAACCACGCCAATAATGAATTTTCGGGAGGCGTGTGATACGAAATCGAAAGTGGCAGAAACAGCGAAGTCAGAAGGGAAAGGAAGGAGAAGACTGCTAAGAAAACCTCCGAAATCCCTCAACAATGATGAATTTACGAGAAGAAGAATTTCTAGCAAAACATCGACGGGAAACGGGAGAAGGATCAACCTTAAAAACAGAACCTGGGCTCCTCGACGAAGGCAACAACAACGCCTAGCGATTGACGGCGGCGCCGCCGCAGATCGACGACGGCTGGTGCGGCCGCAATTAGAAAACTAGGCTTTGGGCCAGCGATGGGAGGGAAGACGGGCGGCGGCGGTAGGTTTGCGGACGCTTGTGGGCTGAACCCGTGGGCCTAAGCGCGGCTTTATAGAGAACCCGGTTTGGTTCTCATGGACCGGAATGGTTGACCCAATTCATTATTCAATTGCCAAAAAAAAGGTTTTATTTATATAGTCAATAATAATAAAAGAATAAGTTCAAATTTCACAAATTAAAATTACATAATAATATTTTTTATTTTTAAGAAATTCATTAATTTTCATTATTAAAAATGGTAATTTCAAAATATATATATATATATATTCTTCAAATATGATATTTTCAAAAATAGTTTTCTCAATAATTATAAAATATATTTAACTATTAAATTATTGCAGTATTTAACTTTATCTACATAAAATATATATTTAGTCAAATATTATTAATTCTTATTTTTTCTAATTAAATTGAAATAAATTCATGTATAATATAATTTATTTATTTTAGTTGAAGCAATTAAAATATATAATTTAAATTTTAAAACAAATAAGCTGAAATAGTAATAAGTTATCACTTTAATAAATATTATGATTTAAATATAATAAGCTTTAAAATTTTTAATCTTTTAGAAAATAAAATTGAAAAGTTGAAAAGATAAATTAAATAAATATTAGAAATTCAGTGTGGAGTGATTGGTTAATTTAAAACTATGTAGGGGTATTTTAGAAAACAACTTTATTAAACTACAAGGTGCAAAATGAAAATAAATTTAGCAAATTTAATCTACTTCTCGGAGTTTATTTTCCAGTCCGCTAAAATCGTTGTCGTTTCTCGTCTCGCCTTCCATGGCGGCCTGCACCACCGCCCGGTCCATGGTCTCCGCCTTGCTCCCGCTCTCCTCTCAGAGTTTCTTGGGGAGGAATCCACGGAGGGGGAAGTGGGGAAGCACCGGGCTCTTCTTCTCGGCCGCCGCTTCTTCCTCCAGCCCCGACGAATCTGACTGCAATGCCGAAGACTGTGCTCCGGATAAAGAGGTATGCGTCTTCACCTCCATCCCTTCCATTTCTAGCCTTCTCCTCGCCATCAGCCTTGTTCTTGTGTATACATCAACTCGCATGATTTGGATAAGTTTTCTTTGGTCACTAGAGAGTCCTTTTTTTTCTTCTTCCATTAGGATAGGGTTAAAATGTTGTTTTTTTATCTGAAAAGGAAGTATGAATGTTCATGTCCAGGTCCATGTCAATCCCCCTCCGTTAGATTTTTATGCTTGCCATCCGTGTTCTTACTTTTGCCCTAATTTCATGAGCGTTTGCAATGTATAAATCAATTCACATGCTTTGAAAAAAAGTTCCGTTTTTTTCTTCTACATAGTGATTCCCCCCTTTCATGATTCCATATGATCGAGTTCAAGTAATTTATTTCACGGTAGTAAGTTTACCCTTTGTGTAATTGTTACATTTTAGTTGGTAATCTGTTGATATTGTCATCCATGCTCGTAGTTTTCCCTACTTTACTATTCCTTTTGCAAACTGTAATGCTACTATAGAAATTTAATAAACCTTTGCAATCTATGAGTCAATTCACTTGCTTTGAATGATGTTCCTTTTGTTTTTTTTTATTCTGTGATACTCCCCTTTCATGATTCAATTACAATAGGATTCAAGTTATTTATTTCTTAGTAATCAGTTTTATTTCTTGAGTAATTATTGTCTTTTAGATGGTAATCTGTTAATGTTGTTTTTCTATCTGATAGGGAGGTAGGTATGTCCATCCCATTTTTTATTCTTGTTCTTGCCATCCATGTTCTTAGTCGCTCTAACTTAACTCCTTTTGCAAACTGTAATGCTACTATAGCAATTTAACAAGTCTCTGTAATGTATAAATCAATTCACATTCATTGGATAAAGGTTCCTTTTTTATCATTGGAGAGTCTCTTTTCTTGCTTCCATCAACTAGTTTGTCTTTTGTCATTTTTTCCCTTTCTTGTTGAGATCCAGACGGGAATCTTTCATTTCGATGACCACTTACTACATTGCTATGATTACTTGAACTTAAGCATTCAAGTGAACATGGATTCCCTCGAACCTGTAGAAGGATTCTTGACATTTAGGGTTTCACTATGGATGAATTTTTTTTCTAGCCATTAATTAGTTCCTTCTTTCACTTGCAAAATGCTTTGTTAGTTTTATAATAGTTCTAGTACCAGTACCACACCGAAAGTTTGCAAGGTGATCAAACTCAAAATTATGTGTAAATGGTGCCTATATATATGGATTATATGCAATAGTTAGGAATTGAGCTTGAAGTGGACGGGCAAGAAATTCCTATGAGTTTAGATGTCTTCATCTAGTGTTTAACAACAAGATCAGCATACATATTTAATATGTAGAGAGATTCCTCAATTCTTGTTTGATCATCTTTTGCTTAGTCAAAAAAAAAAAAATAGATCTCTAAATATAATCAATTGCTTTACGGGTCAAAGTATTCGACAACTTAGAAAGAATTGGATTCATTCATTGAACATTTGCCTTAGTTTAATGCTGACTAGCAACCTAACGCAATCCTCCTCTTTTATCTGGGCTTGGGATCAACCATGACAGGATTAATTCGTCATGGGCGGAGTTACAACTTAAAAAGAATCCATACAAAATAAATTAGTATGACAAATGAAAGTATACAAGTTAGAAAATATCAAATTCATAATTTGATATTTGTAGTTGAATTGTTGTCTTAGTTTCGATGTTTTCAAACAGCTAGTAGAATTTAGAGTAACACTTATGTTTGCAAGTGCAACAGTAACTAAATTCTTGGCCTGATATCATTGTAGCATTTCGGAATAAACATGCTATTCTTTTGGTTTCATCAAAGATGTGGTTTCTTTCTTGACTGGCAAGACAATAATCCAAGCGAAGCTTACATATTTTTGCAGGTTGGAAAGGTCAGTGTAGAATGGTTAGCCGCTGAAAGAACAAAGGTGGTTGGGACTTTCCCACCGCGAAACAAGGGCTGGACTGGTTATATCGAGAAAGATACTGCTGGACAAACAAACATCTACTCAGTCGAGGTTTGCAATTTCTGCCTCTTTGTTTGTATGTTATCAGAATGTTTAAACTGTAAGAAGTAAAACAATTATAAACATGAAGTCACTTTTCCTCTTATCAAACCTTTGTCGTCCAGCCAGCAGTTTATGTCGCAGATAGTGTGATAAGCTCTGGCACTTCTGGAACTTCAGCCGATGGAACTGGGAATACTGTAGCTTTAACTGCCGGTATAGCCCTGTTTTCCATCGCTGCAGCCTCCTTCATACTCATTCAAGTTGGCAAAAATCAGCCACAAGTACCAACTGTTGACTATTCCGGACCACCTCTCGGTTACTACATCGACAAGTTCAAATCAGTGCCGATAGTTGAAGCTTCAGTACCACCAGCACCTCAAACCTCTTCTACTGTTGAAGCTTCAACCCCCTGAACCTTCAACTTCTTCGACCGTCACAAATCATGAATGTGCTTCGTCTAAAAGCACAAGTGCAAGCAATGTTTCTCGATCAACGATGCGACTGAATCGGAGAGTAGTTCCTATAGGGACTGTGATTGCTTTTGCTTTGCTGCGATTTGTAGCTTCTGTTAATGAATCTGATGGTGCTTGTGTTTCTATACTTGTAATGTTATATCCAAATTGAAATTGAACATACACATTCTGTTAATAACTCTAAATTTGCTAGTGAGATCCAAGAAAGAGATATTTGCTTGTAGTTGGGGTTGAACAATCGATTCAATTAAAAAAAAAATCGAACTAGTCAAAATTTTCAACAAAAATCAAATAAATTAAATTGATAAAATATTGATTAACCTAATTTTTGACTGAATTAATTAAAAATTTCAATAATTATATATTTTTTTATCTTATTTTAACTCTTTGTTCGGTTAATTCAGAATTAATGATTTAAGATTTTCTAATTTAGGGATTTAAGGTTTAATTTATTCGTTTAAAATCATAACCGAATTGAAATAATCAATATTTTTTAAAATAAAAATTGAATTTTCAAAATAATCAAATTAAACTTTTGAATTAATTGGTTGGTTAATTCGATTAAACTGAATTTCTACTCAGTCTACTGGTAGGATTTTGTCTATTTGATTATTTTAAGATATTTTTCCTTTTTCAAAAGTAAAAAGTTTTATAATATGTGATGGTTTCTATCCTTGACAATGAAAAATGACAACCAACTCTATATATCCTCTCTCATAGAGAGAGGGAGGTACATATCTTTATGTTCTTATGCCTATGAATGACAAGCGAGAATCAAAATAAATTTTTTTTTGCTTAAATTCTAACGGAAATATTATGTTCATATGATAAAATATTTAATAGAGTTTGAGTAATAGGCGGTTTAGCCCATTTGATACTTTTATTCTTACTAAAGATCGATCACCAAAGAGGAAGGATCACGGAAGAAAGATAAAGAGATAAGAACTATTATTTTTTTTTTCGCCTACTTGCGAATAAAATAATTGGAAGAAGAAGAAAAAAGACATCTTCATACCTCTCTATATTGCATCACAATCTAGTCATGAATTCTTCCAACTAGCTAGTCACAATTACAACTTCCAAATGTTCCTCCCAATTGGGTCCCTAATTAACGAAGAAATATATGATTTGGTGAATTAAAATTCATTATTTTCATTCCAAATATTTCAGCATGTAATTAATAAAAAAATATATGTTTTGGTGAGTAAAAATTTATCATTTTCATTCCTCTCAAAAATTATTTGTCTTTTTCAAAATGACCCTCGTGAATTTAAAATTATCAAGATACCCTACCAAGTTTAAGGAGTCCTATCTGTTGGTGTAATTTGTACTAAAAGTCTAACCCTAAGGTTTTGATGTATGACCACAGGTTAAAGTTAGACTGCTGTTTTAACACGTTGAGCTAAGTGTGCAGGGTTGACTAACTTGACGGATCAAGAGGGCCAGACACCAGGCAGAAGTCCAGATGTTCGATTCTGGCAGGAAGTCCAGCTGGGTCAGAGAGGACCAGACA
>JBBUKS010012724.1:0-12177 GCA_038050645.1 Hedychium gardnerianum | reverse complement strand
TTTTTAAAAAACATTTGATTCACCCCCCCCCCCCTCATGTGCACTCTATCCTATATTTACAACCCTCTTAACCCCATGCGTTAACGGCTTAGAAGACCAATAACCCTCTAGCCTCACTCGTTAATGGCTCGGTATATTTATAACCCTTTTAGCCACATGCGCTAACGGCTCATAATACTGATGGCCCTCTAGCCCCACTCACTAATGGCTTGGTATATTTACAGCTCTCTTAGCCCCATGCGCTAATGACTCAGAAGGCTCATGGCTCTCTAGCCCTACTCACTAATGTCTCGGTATATTTACAACCCTCTTAGCCCCACTCGCTAACGCCTGGGATTTTCGGCAATCTCAATGGTTTATTATTGTCTCAATCTCAGTTGCAGTCTCATTCGCTGATGCTCTTCGTGCTTTGGCCTCAGATTTAGTAATTTCTTATCTCAGTCTCAGCTATAGTCTTAGTCGTCGATGCTCTATGTGCTTTGGCCTCAAATTTAGCAATTTATTATCTCAATTGCTGAGATTCTTCATGTCTCAGTTTTGGGTTTCAACTTTGCTCTACAATCCTAAATTTATGTTAGTAATTCATCCTTACAACAGGCTTGGAGCTCTTAGATCCATAGCCCTTTGCTAGAGGTTCTGCCTTAAAACAAGCTTGATGGCAGATATCTTATCTTCCGTTACTTGGTAGCTCGAGATCATCAACTAAAGTCATGCCAACAGATAAGTTTATAATCAATTCCATATAATTTTAGTTTAAAATATTCCTTTTATATTGTTGCCTTAATCGCTATCTCACTCATCTCTTACTCGCACAAGTCACAAGAACAAACACTTGACATATACAAAACATGACAAATTTTAGAAAATAAAGTCTATTCATAATAAGAAATTTTGTATACATATCATTGCAAAGCAAAATACAAAACAAAAAGTAGCTAGTTTGAAAGAGTCTCAGAGTCCGGAGGTGTCTTCAGTTGGCCTTTTCAGAACGGGGCATCTTGTCCCAAACTTTTTGCAAGCTCAAAAATGACAAGTCAACCCCCCTTGGGATCAACTTCCCATCAAAATGTTGTTGATTCTATCTACAAGCCGCTCATAAAACTCTGCAGATGTTAAGCAAGCTTGCTTTGGGCTTCTTGGCAATTTTCTTCATCTTCTCTATAATCACTCAGCTCTTTTTGGGCACTTCCAACTTTGAAGTCAGTGTCATCTCTCTCTCCTTTGCCATCTCTAACTCCGAAGCCATCTGGGCTTTGGTTATCTCCAATTAGGAGGCCATCTTCATCTCGTTCTCTTTGGCCTCGGCTAGTTGTAGGACATTGCTCCTTGGCCATGATCTCGGCGCGAAGATCACACTGGAGTTGTAGTCATTGAATCTCTAGGGTAGCTGATTTTCCCATTTTGGTTACAGTTCCTGTTGGGCTCGGAGTAACTTCTCTTAGACCTGTTTAGCTGACTCCTCATAGGTTTGCGCCCTTTTAGCCAATTCCTCTAGGCTTGTAAAGCTATCCGGGCCTCAACAAGCTCATCCTCCAGCCTTTGAGCCTTATCAGAATAAATATAGGCTTTCTGGCTCCATTTCGCTACTTCAGTATCAACGTCAACCTTCTCTTTCATCTTTTTAGTCAATGCCTCCTCGAAATGGGCCTTCTCCGTGGCTGAGGAGGTCTCTTCTACATTTTGTCTTGACTGGGCAGGTTGATTCCTTAGCTCCATTATCTTATCCTCCATCTTGTGGTATCTTCTACTAAACATGCGGAGGTAGTTACGTAGACCCCACCCATCTATATCAGACTGCACAAACAAGGTTGAAATTCACATATAATCCAAGAATTTTAAAGTGAAAACACACGCATGATACCTTTTGAATGGACCAATTCAGGTTTTCGCTCAGATCCAGGAGACCCATGTTCAGCATAACCTCCGAGTCATAACAGTGGAGTTCATCAGCGAAGGAAGGGCCAAGTCCCCTTTTCCTTTCCCCATCTTGGGGCCTTGGTGCGGTAGTTCTGAGGCAGGATTGGATTGTGATGGTCCGAAAGGGGTAGTCAATGGTGCACGACCAGAAGTTGGATCAATAGCTTCGTTCAGGATAGGATGAACATTCGAGGACCTACCCCTACCCTTGGACGTCTTAGCCTCCTCCCGCCCACTCGCCTCAGGAGGGTAACTTCTCACGAGCAGTGTCACCGAAACAACCTCCTCTAAAAGTCGAACCAATTTCTTCTTCTTCTTTAGAGTTGCTGCCTCAATATCAGACTTCTTCAGAGCCCTATTCTATGAGTCAAGTTTTTTCAAAGTCTTTGCCTCGGGATCTTGCGAATGTCTCTTAAATGTCTCAGTCCTTGGGACTAATCTCTGACTCCCACTCTTAACTGGTTGGAGAAGACTAGTGGTGGGTGGCTGTTTTGAGGTTCACTTTTATCCTTTTGGGGTTGGCCTCCAACCTGAGCCTGAGCTTCAGCTAACTCTATTAATTCAATAATTTGGCCATGTGTCTCGATCGTTCTTGGAGCTAGCGTTGTGGGGGCAGGAGTCTTGGCAGCGAATTCTAAGGTTTTCGCCACAACGGTTGAAGCCTCAGCAGGGTCTTCTAAGGCACATACATCATTAGTTGAAATCAAACCTCACTTCAATTTTTGGCTTATTAATGTGCTATACATGACTCACTCTGCAAGAAAAGAAAAGTTAGTCAATTAAAAAGAAAAAGTTGTCCAAAAAAGCGCCTTACTTAGGGGGTCGCCCAACTCCATTACAATCGGGCTTAGTCCCGCCTGGTATAGCAAGGCCTCATTCTGTGCCAATAGACTAGCGTTAAACTTTAGTCCAGAAAGGATCCTTGTCATATCCAGATACACTTGTTCTGATTTATAGTCACCCAGCAGTGGCGGAGCAGGAAGCTCATCATACTAGGGGTCGGCCAAGTATAGGGTTGGGGAGGCTTGATATAGAAGAAGCAGCTCTTCCACCCCTTGTGTGATGAAGGATATTCACTCAGGAAGGTGCTCCGAGACCTGTCCATGAAGAAGAAAACCCCGAGCTTAGTCTACAGAAGGTAAAAAAGGTAGTGGAAGGTCGTAGGGTCAAGTAGAATCTGGTATAGTTGGAAAAGGATGACTGCATGTAAATCAAACGATAGGAGTTGGAGATAAGTTGGGACAAAGAAACTTGAAAATAATGGAACAAGTCTTGAAGAAATAGATGGATGGGAAATTTGCGATTGTCGGCTAACTAGCCATGAAAGCAGGCGATATATCCTGGGGGTGACTCATGAGGTCGATGCTTCGTCAGGGGGGATACCATAGTTTCCTCGAAGGCGTAGGGTGGCCCCTTGGCAAACTAGGTCCGCTCAGACTCGTAGCACTTATTTGAGGAGTCATTGACAACCATGGGGTGAAAATGCCATAAGAGTAAGACGAAAAAAAAGAGAAAAGAAGGAAGGAGAGGTCCAAGATCAGTAGACGAAAGGGTGGCGAACTTACTGGGTATGTAGACGTGGAGAGGAAGACAAAGATGAAAAGCACAGAAGACAAAAAGAAGTGAATGAAAGGGGCGTTGCTCCTCGATTAACCTGATATATCTCGGTGACAGCACAGTAGAGTTGTCACATCAACTCTCTAAACTATTGGATGATGAGATCTTTTCCCCACCGTCAGATCGCTTGGCCGGATAATTGCGATCGTAACACAATCTTCACCATTAAAGCACAACAGTAGTAAGTTATGAAGCGACACACCAATCCTCGAGACAGTTCAAGCGCTACTGTCGGATGCAAGGATTAAATAGACACCAACCCACCCCTCCATCTGATTTGTGGTGGCGTCAACAGCCATATCACCGCATGTCATCGCATTTAATGCCATAGGGGGCTCCCATGGCCCAAGGAGGATATCACTCGTGCGCTACCCATTAATATAGCAGCATGGTGTACCAATAATCAGTCTGATACATGATCTCACATATCAAGCCCCTTGAATGCGAGGTTTCCTTTGCCCAATGACTAACACTCAACCAACTGTCCCAATAAAATGCAGCCACCTCAGTTCAGCATTCTGAGAGGATCTCCCAAAAAGTGAATGACAACTCATCATAATTCAGTTAGTCAAACTACGCTTCCATCGACTAGACTTAAAGGGAGGCTTGTGAGCGGGGGAATTCTACGGCCCCCACATGTCCCATAGGGTTAGAAGTCATACTGATCTGTCAGTTAAAGTCAAGATGATTCCCAAAGTGTTGAACTTAGCCTAGGGGATGTGCAAGCCTCATCAAACCTGCTCACATTGAAAACTCAAGTCTGGCTCTCTCTTAGTCTTAGTGACTATCTCAGCAATAGTCTTGGCAGCAAACTCTCTCTCAGTCTCGGTGACTGTCTCAATAATAGTCTCAACATCAGACTCTCTCTAAGTCTCGGTGACTGTCTCAGCAATCTCAACAATAGTCTTGGCAACAGACTCTCTCTCATTCTCGATGACTGTCTCAATAATTGTCTCAATAGTAGACTTTCTCTCAACATTGGATCCTCGCATTATCTCAACTTCAGTCTCAGGTCCTAACTTTGTCTACTTCTAAAGCCACTCCTCATCGACATCGCCTTTATCATTCTTGAGACAAGCCTATGCCTTATAATGGACTCTTTGACAATGATAAGGAATATTCTAGGATGTGTGGCATCCTAAGAATGGATGGGCGGTTATGAGGTTGTCATGTCTGGTCTCATAGATGCTCTCCTACGAACACATGATGCTGGACGGATGGAGAGACAACTAATAACGGTCGGATCTGGTCTCCTCATCGGCTCTCACCATGATGATACAGCTGACGTAGAGATGGGTGGTTATATAAACACTCACGAAAGTAAAGACAAGGATTCTGATTTCTTTAAAACTCCATAAGGTTCTACTAAAGGATTTAGACCATATGAGTGGACTTAAATCTCCATAGTGTGGGCTTACACTTGATTGACACACACATAATTAATTGTCATTAAGGAAACTAAACCCCAATTAAGTAATCTAATACTTCATTGCATATAAAGGGGTTTGCATTAATGGATGTGGATTAAATGTATAGATCCAATAACCTAGTTAATTAACATTAATGGGCTGCTAATGATGAATGTGCTTTAAGGTGGATAGTCCCTGCATGATGGGCTGATATATAAAGAAACTTCCTTTGATTTGGGCATCATCTTGAATCAAGAGGGTTTTGAGAGTTTCTTCTTCCTCGGACTCTTCTCCATTGAGACCAAGCTTTAGTTGCCGCCCATTCCTGCAGAAGACTTCCGTTGCATTGCAAGAACTCCAGTGTTAGAGAGCATGCCTCAAGCATCGACGTTAATGACGATAAAGATAGCAGCTCTTTATCATCATTAGATGTGATTCGTTTGATCTGGTTGTGGAAGCCGCAATCGAGGATGACCTTATTGACGACTACGTCTCCGAGGGTGAGGGCGTGGCCACGGAGGGAGTGGTCATGGCCGCGAGTGGAGGTTTGTGCGTAGACAGTGGGAGCGAGGCCGTTTACGTGGAAGAGAATGAAACAAAAGGGAAAGAAGAGGATTTTTTTTTCAAAAATTTCCTAACTTATTTTAAATCGATTGGATCGCTTTAACTCAATTAAATTTGGTTTGGTCATAACATAGTCAAATCAAATTCAAATCAATGTTGATTTAAACCAACATACTCCTTATCTCTATGTTAGATTTTATTCGATTTTAATCCGATTTTAATTCAGCACATTTACTTTGTATCTGATTTATATTTAACAAAATTTATATAGATAATAATAAAAAAAACTAAGATATAGTTCAGGATAGTTTATACGTAATCAAATATATTATACTTGTTGATAGAATTTATGATTGGGTTATGCATTGTAATGAAAATTAAGCCTTAAATAGATCTGAATTAATTCTAGAATTAATGCATACTCAAATCTTTATTTAAATTTATTACATAGGATAGAAAAAAACATTGATTACTTTTCTGCCACCTTATTAGTATAAATCAACATTTCGATTTAGTGCCTAACTTTCAACATTGAATTTTTTTTTCTTCAAAATTTAGATAATCTTACATTAAAAAATGTATAACTATTCTGCCTTCGTATATTTTTCTTCTCTGTTTCTTATACCCTGGTTCAAATTAAATTTGTATTTATTATCCTGAGTTACAGAGCGAGCTTCGCCTAGTTCTGTAGAAAACAATCAAGTTGTTCACCTTTTATTTTCTAATTTTTGGTTCTCCTTAGAGTAACTCAACCACATCAACCCCTGATCCCAAGAACTGATCTGACGAGACTAACGTGTCTCCGTAGTGCCTATTCCTTACAATTAGAACAATTTTAAAACGAAATAATCTTACTTAACATATTATATTTTTTTTAAGAAATAAAAGTATGACTATAAAATTGAATATAATTGGACTTTTGAATTGGACAAAATCTATCACTCTCTGAGTGATGCATGGCCAAGATGATGCTTCCACCTTTAATCTTATCTCATTGGCCATGTTAAGTACTGATTTTTATAAAAAAATATATATATTAAATTTAAATTTTTACTAATTTTGAATCGATAAAAATAGACGAACCAAATCGCATCCCAGGTCTCTTTTATTGTACTGTCACGAATGAGATACCTTTAGTGTGCCAGAATTACACTCCCGGAATACGACAGGCTTAGCAAAAGGAACTCAAAGATTTGAACGTATCTAACAGTGCTTGGCGTCCGGCCCCCCACTTCGTCCTTCTTCTTCCTATAAAGTCAAGGAAGAGGAGGCGCATGAAGATAAGCATGAAAGAATTTGGTGTTTCATTAACTTTTACGCATCTGGATTTGTCTTTAGCTTCTGGGATTCATGGGCACGGCTATGATCAAGAAGAACGTATGCAAGGATCATAATATTCTACTCATTGATAGGGTTCATAGTTCGTTTATGCATATGTAACCAAAACTTAGCCTTAAATTGGCCTCAATTAATTCTATAATACATGCAATAAGATTTTGTGCTCTTATAATGTCGACCTAGCCATGTATGTACTTTTGATTAAGATGGCTGTTTAAGCTATAGAAAATGCATGAAATCTGAAACAACAGTGAGATATTGCACCAATATCAATAGAATAAGTTGGAGTTCTCAATGCACAACACATGAAGTAGAAATTTGACATTGAAGCCTTCCGACTCTGGCTTTTCCTCGTGCCAAAGGCTTTTGATGGCTACTAGCACTTCATTCTTAAAAAAAGGAGCAACTAGCCCTTCAAATGGAGTACCAGATACCCTGTGGAGGATGCGACTCATATAGCATTGGCATCAAGTTGAAGGTTGTATTTACACTTTTGCTACAAGGTTTACAAATATGATCTAAAACAATTTGTACTCACATTGAGTCACGCTTAGGTATGACCTCTATGGTTGTAACGTAACAAGATTATCTTTAAGGACGACAGTAGGAGAGCCCCCATAGATTCCTAATATGTATTACACATCAGGAAGAGGGAATGAATAGATTTTCGCTAAAGTATTTAACCAGATCTCGACCATGACTACCAGATTCATAAGTCTTGATATTTCCTCAATGTGGAGGTGTCACAGAAGGATAATTCACATCAATTAGGGGTCATGTTTTCTATAAAATTTGGTGTAGCTTTCTAACCTTGATTAGTTAGATACCTAGATGTTTTGTGCTAGTCTTTTCTTCTAATCCATGAAAGTTAGTTATGTCAGTTATGTTAGTTACTTGTTGCCTCTTTTTTTTTTTTTTTTGAGAGAGCTTGAAAAATTGTAGTTATGTTAGTTATTAACTCTGTATAATATATTTATTTATAGTTATGTTAGTTACCTTTTGCCTCTTTAATTCTTTATATAATATATTTACTTTGGTAGGAGTCTCATTACTGATTATCTTCTTTTTTTAAAAAAACTTAGAATGGTGACTTCCAAGTCAATAGAATACAAGAAATTAATACTAATGGGGACAATTGTGAATGATATAAATGATAATTGTGAGTCAACTATTAGATTATTTCTAAGTCTTCCAAGTTAATAGAAAGAGTTAGGCAAGATATTAATGCTAATGGTGACTTCCATGGACCATAAATTTTTTGTTAATTTTATCTAAATTATAAGGGAGAGAGGGAGAAATAAAGTTTGAATTAAATTGATCATTAGATTTTTATTTTCCAAGTCAATAGACATAGTTGGGCAAGAAATCAATGCCAATGGTGACTTCCATGGATCATATATTTCCTACTAATTGTATCTAAATTAAATAATGGAGAGAGCTAGGAGAAAATGTTGCTAAAGTTTTTGTAGTATCATTTGTGTTGATTAATAGACTCATAGAATAAACTTCTAGAAGAGGAGGATCGATAGATTTTTACTATAAAGTACGTAACTTGTGATGATATATTATCATAAGTTTTGATATTCCCCAAATGTGGAGGGTTCACAAATAGATAATTAATATCAATTAGGTTTTTCTATGTTGGGAATTAGGCTTCTCATGGTTCTTCATTCTCTCAATACATGCAATAAGTTCTTTATTCTAACCTTAATTAGTTAGATACCTCGATGTATAGTTATTTGCTGCCTCCATTTTTTTAAATTTCTTTTAGGACAGTTTAGTTTGAATGACTGCAGTTATGCTACTTATCACTACTGTAAAGCAATCATTAGATTTTTTTTCTCAAGGCTTCCAAGTCAATAGAAATCGCTATGCGAGAAATTAATGCTGATGGTGACTTCGGATCATATATCTCGTGTTATTTTTTTATCCAAATTAAATAAAATAATGGAGAGAGAGGGAGAAAATGTTGCTAAAGTTCTTGTTGATCTGGCTTTGAACTCTTTGTGCAACATCTCATGGCTACTGCTGCTACACTGAACCTTCTCCTTCACCTCTTCTGGATTTCTCTCTTATTTCTCTCTGGATCTTTGCAATTTCATTACCTGAACGGTAATAACATCAGCGGAGAGATACCAAAAGATATTGGAAACCTCAGAAACATAGAAGGCTTGTTCCTCAATTATATTCAGATCAAAGGTGTAATACCAAAAAACATAGGAAACTTGAGTAAAATGTCAACTCTGGACCTTTCTGGTAATGAAATTGTTGGAGGCTTACCAAAGACTATTGGCAATCTAACTGCATTGTAGAATTTGGACTTATCACATAATCAAATTAATGGAAAGATACCAGATTCAATTGGAAATCTCCTCCAGTTAGAAAATCTCAGTATCTCTCTAACAACATAAGTGGATCGATTCCTGATACTTTAGGAAGTCTATGCAACTTGAGTAGTATCAATCTCTTAGATAACCATATAACAGGGGGCTTGGTTGAATTCTTTGAACAACTATCAAGATGCAAAGATAACAGACTTTCTTACCATGACTTGGATAACAATCAGCTAAGTGGTCCTTTTCCAAGTCATTTTGAGAGGCTTCAGAGATTAAATTATCTTGACCTTAGTTCCAATCAATTAAGTGGCTCAGTTCCAGCATCCTTGGGGAAATTGTCTGCATTAGAGTTCTTAAATCTATATTCAAACCACTTGGTTGGAGACATCACAGAAGCCCACTTTGCCAATCTCACAAATTTAGATTCCCTGGATATATCTGACAACAATTTGTCAGTCAATGTGAGCCAAGATTGGCTTCCTCCATTTCAAGAAAAACAAATTAATATGGGCTCTTGCAACTTGGGACCCAGATTTCCTCCATGGCTATGGAACCAAACCAGTTTATATGCCCTAAATCTATCAAATAATGGAATATCATGTGTTTCCTGATTGGTTTTGGAGGTCGTGCACATCGAACTTGCAGCTAGATGTTTCTCACATTCATATGGGAGAGATGTTGCCGCGCTCTTTAGAATGCTTCAAGGATGTAGCTTTTTTTTATTTGAGTTACAACAACTTTGAAGGTTTCATACCAAGAATGCAATCTTTATTTTTGGACCTTTCTCACAATTCGTTCTCTGGACCAATTCCTGAAAGCATATTTGGTGAGTTTCAGCTTTACTTTTTGCTTTTGTCCAATAACAAATTGAATGGCAGCAATCCGACTGCCATTTGTACAATAGATCATACATGGTAACTATGGACCTTGCTAATAATAATTTATTTGGAACGCTCCAAGATGGTTGGGTAATGCATCATTGCTAGCAATTGATGTTTCCAACAATAAATTATTTGGCAACATCCCTAAAACATTTCGGCTTTTAGCCGCACTGCAGTCATTACACATGAATAATAATGGTTTATCTAATATAATTCCCTCAACTCTGCAACATTGCAATGAACTTGTTTTGGATTTGAGCTGGAATAAATTGTTTGGAGCTATACTCAACTGGTTTGGAAGGAGCCTATCAAAATTACGAGTCCTTAGCTTGAGGTCAAATAATTTCATTGGTGCAATTCCATCACAGTTGTCTCTGATCCCAAGTGCTAGACCTAGCTCACAATAATTTCTCTGGTTCTTTGCCTTCGCGATTTGGCATGTTTATTTCCATTTTGACAAGCCAAAATAAAAAAGAATCTACTCCATCTTATGTTGATTTTATTTATTACAAGGAAAGTGTCATCTTAACTGTTAAGGAAACTTCAGTTCACCACTTTGCTTTTAGTTGTCACTGGCATTGACCTCTCAAACAATAATCTCTCGGGTAACATTCCTAAAGGGATTACAAACCTCCAAGGCCTTCGCTTCCTCAACTTGTCTTCGAATCACTTCTCAGGAAACATAGCAGATTAGATTGGTCTCATGAGTTAACTAGAATCACTTGATCTTTCAAAAAATAACTTGCCGGGTAGAATTCCTTCAAGCATCTCTGCTTTATTTTTTTTGAGCATCTTAAACTTATCCTACAACAATCTTATTGGAGAAATACCAACAGGCACTCAGCTACAAACCTTCACCAACTTGTCCTACATCAACAACCCTAAGCTTTACATGGAGCCACTCCAAACCAAGTGCCCAGGCGACAACCCAACCATTGATGATGGAGTGACAGATGAAGAAGAGAACAACCTTGAAGATGATGAGCATGGAGGAATTTGGTATTTCATTGGCTTTGCTCTTGGATTTGTGTTGGCTTTTGGGGATTCATGAGTGCAATTATGATAAAAAAAAAAAAAAAGCATAAGAATCAAATACATCCTAATCATTGATAGGATTTGTGGTTGGTTTATGTATATGTAATCAAAACTTAGCCTTAAATAAGCCTGAATTTATGTATACAATAAGAGCTTGTACTTCTATAATATTCATACCAAGGTTGTTGTAATGGATTAAGGTTGACATTAGTATTTAAATTATGAATCATGTATGAAAAGTGTGCTTAAGTCAAACCATATTGTTTATCCACATGTTCTTTCCTCAAACATGTGTGCTAGACACCCATATATGACTAGATTTTCTAACTTGAATTGTGAAACTTCATGTTGTGAACTTGTGACCTCCATGTGCATCTGTTTTTTCTCTACAAAGATAGCAAAGTTTATCAGGATCAGGGCACCCCTTTTGGGTCAAATATTAGCACTCCCTTTTTAGATAGTGCATCATTAGCATTGATCCTCTTGAGTAATATCAACTACACTATAATATTTGGTTTATTACTGTTGAATGTATTCTACATGATCTTTGCCAACACGAGTACAATCAAGATTCAAAATCTTGAGTCGTGTTGAAACTTTAGTCTTTAACTAGAATGATAGTGTTTTGGCATATACAATTTTCTTATTATCTTGTATGAATACAAACGATAAGAGAAGTAACACTACAAAAAAATAGAAATTTTGGGATAAATTTTGCGACGAATTTTGCGACGAAACATTTTTCGTCCCAAAAAAGGTGTCGCAAAATTTTGCGACGAAAAATAATGAAATCGTCCAAATTAGGGACGAAAAAAAATTTCGTTGCAAATTTTGCGACGAAAATATTTTTCGTCGCAAAAATCATCCCAACTTTGTAACGAAAATCTTTTGATCATTATATAAAATTTGCGACGAAATAAAAATTTCGTCGCAAATCTGCGACGAAAAAAAATTTTCGTCGCAAATCTGCGACGAAAAAAAATTCGTTGCAAATCTGCGACGAAAATTTTTTTTCGTCGCAAATTTTATATGAAACAGTGATATTACGATATTTTGCGACGAATAAATTTTCGTCGCAAA
>JBBUKS010012723.1:0-32280 GCA_038050645.1 Hedychium gardnerianum | reverse complement strand
CATTAACCTCTTCTACACTTCCCTATAAGCTTTTAATATCCACAAAGACCCACTAGTCACTAATTATGCACCACTATCATGCATGCATGCATGCATGAACATTTATCTTCCACTAATGCAACCACTAATCCCTAGGACTAGCTTAGGAACTCTCAAAAGACATTAAAACCCATAAAGGACATCAAAAAAGTTCTTCATAAAACATTGGAGGCTCCTCGACCGCCAATTGAATGGAGGCGCCTCAACCGCTAGGAAGAGTCGTTACAGCGATAGGTGGAGTCCATGTCAGTTGCTCCGAGGCACCCCCAACGCTTGTAGGCACCCCAGTACTGCTAGATCAACAGGCCGTTGCTGAATGGATCAGTTTTGATCCATTGGAGGCGCCCCCATGATGCCACGTTAGCAAAATGGTCACTTTGACCAGTTTGCTATAAATATAGGTTGTGTCCTATATTTCCCAAAAACACACTCAGTATTCTATTTTCTAGTTCTATTTTTCATTGTCTGAGCTTTCAAAGTCTGTAAGAGACTACTCCGCCTTCATGAAGGAGTTTTTAGTGCTATCATTTTCCTTGGATTAACAACCACCCAGGTTGTAACCAAGTAACTTCTGTGCCTCTTCTATTTTTATGTTATTTATTTAATTTAATTAATGTATGTGTTTTTACTTAACTAGAAGTAAAAGAAAGTTATAATATTTTATTATAGGTTATTCACCCCCTTTAGCCGGTCCACCGATCCTAGAGAGACTTTCATTCCCAATTATATTATAAACGGGGAATTTCTAACTATAACTCAAGATGAGGCGAAGGTATCGAAATCGCAGCCGGGATCTTGACCCCGCCTACGTCCAAGCCGAGGGAGTTTTGGGCTCTTCAAAGGACGGAGGCGTTACGATGCGATATCGTAGTTGGGAAAGCTCGATCTTGACAATGTCGCGATCAGGGGAGGTCGCGCCCTGAAAAAAATGTGGCAATACAATATATGCTCAACCCTTGGGCAAAGGGAAGGTTGATATCGCAGCCGGGATCTCGACCCCGACTATGTCCAAATTGAGAGAGTTTAGGTCCTTCAAAGGACGGAGGTGTTACGATGCGATATCATAACCGTGAAAGCTCAACCCCGACAATGCCGCGATCGGGGGAGGTTGAGCCCTGTAAAAGATGTGACGATACAATATATGCTCGACCTTTGGGCAAAGGGAAGGTTGATATCATAACCAAAATCTCGACCCTGACTATGTCCAAGTCGGAGGAGTTTGGACCCTTCAAAGGACGGAGGCGTTATGATGCGATATCGTAGCCGAGAAAGCTTGACCCCGACAATGCTGCGGTTGGGGGAAGTTGAGCCCTGAAAAGGACGTGGCGATTGTTGGGTAGCCCGATGCGGTGTATACTTAACACGTTTCACAAAATATGCACAACGGAAGACATTAAGCAGTAATAACAAAAACTAATTATTACTTCACACACACCACACGTATACAAGGATACATCTCATGTAGACATGATCCATAAAATAAAACTTTTAAGAATAACATTTACTCTAGATATACCTTACGGATGATGCGTAAAAGAAAGGATATCAACTAGAGCAACGTTATCGAACCTCGCCTCTATTTGTATCCACGCCGAGCTCTTCAAGATAACTTTTTGAGTAACAAGTCTCGCCTCCGATCGGTACCAACCAAGTGCGGAGGAGATACGATCGAAGAGAAGGAAACACAAAGGTTTTTGGCAATAAAATGGGAAGAACCCTTTTAGGGTGTGACCAACCAAAGAGAGGAGGAGAGGGAGGAGAAAGAAAATAATACAATTCAATAATTATCTCTATACTTCTCTCTCTCTCTCTCTCTATATATATATATATATATATTCCTCTTGTTAGATTTAATGATAAAGTCTCATTCAAATCTAATATGTCTTAATCAAATTTTAGCTCATTTCTTGATTTGGTTCATAACTAAATCAAATTAATTTATGACTAAATCAAACATCCGCGTTTCCATTCCAATAAAATATATTCTATATTTGTCATTTGTTTAGTCCAACCAAACATTATATCTCTTGATCTGATAATCGAATTCTTAAACTTGTTTTATGTCTTTTAAATACTCGTAGTGCATGTGACCCAATAGATTCTCGATTTATCTTGGTTATCCATAATTAATTATTTAATTATGAATCGATCATGAGTGACATCTAATAGTACATCATGATCTCAAATTAACCGAAAAATCACAGTTGATCACAGACGTAGTTCTGAACCCTTTCAGCCGTTACAGTGAGTCGTGCCTCGTTCCTTTCACTCGTCTTATATTCACTTGGTTCAGGACATGATCTATTGTGTCTGTCCCTACTAGGCTGACTATGTCACACCTAGCCCAAATCATATTTACTTGTCATGTGGATTCTAATTACTCGTACATGTGTTTAAGAGTTCAATACTCTTAACATGTGATGCTTTAGCTAAAGACTTTGAGTAAGAATCTTGACAAGTGGCCATAGGATATACGTCTCCTCGCAAGGAACGGTGAATCCTCTGTGGGCTATCCAAACACCTTCGGGCACTTCGACTTATATATAATTATCTTGGGTTCACATCTCCAAGGAGATGTTTTGTTTAAAATGTCAAATCATAAGCATTT
This sequence comes from Hedychium gardnerianum, assembly GCA_038050645.1. Taxonomy (NCBI): domain Eukaryota; kingdom Viridiplantae; phylum Streptophyta; class Magnoliopsida; order Zingiberales; family Zingiberaceae; genus Hedychium; species Hedychium gardnerianum. The sequence continues at coordinate 29,633 of JBBUKS010012723.1, read as the reverse complement.
ATGACAAAGGTGACTTGAATACCTCAAGTCGAAGTAAACTTGCACTCGAGCTGCATATATAGATATGAAATCTTACATCAAGTCACTCCAATGAACTAATTACCATCACTAGCATCCACATTTAACTCTTGACATCCCAATATCTCCAGCCAGTGAGTAATGGTTGCTTGGTTAGACCAAGAAATATAACCCGTGCTAGTCTTACAGAATTGATGATGTCTGAATACATCAATTCGTTGACTAGAGAAGATTTCAATATATTTATAATTATACATATAGAGATGCGTACTAGTTATGATCTAATCACAAAATTTCTCATGCTATGAATCGTATTGCGGACATTCAATAAATGAGTTTAAGACCAATTCAAACACATAAAAAATATGCACTCAGTTAGTGAATCTATATTTATCAAATAAATAGTACAAATCATAAGACGATTATTTTAGGACACCTCTTAAATATAACAATCTTAATAGTTAAGTTGAATTTATATTTTTGTGTAATTTTAATTTAATTCATTCCCAAAATATCTCCAACATATTATCCAATAATATCATGTATAAATTTTATTTTTGTTCTTAATATTTTTTAATTAATTAATTGAGAAGATGTATAATATCTATTGTTAACTTTTAATCCCAATTGATTTTTTGTAATTATGATCTCTTTCTTTCTTTGTTTTTTTTACTATTCTTTTTAAAAGTTTGTGTGATTCATTAATTTAATATTTCTATAATTTATAAAATTTTATACATCTATTTTATTTTATATAGGGAGAGTAGAATACTTATTTTTTTAAAAAAAATAATGTATACTAAATTAAATAGAATCTTATACTTTAAATCTTAAATGCTAAAGTCTAAATTAATGATTAATTAATAAAAACAATAAAAAAGAAATCCTTTTACCCCCACTTGCATTTTTTTCATCAAAATAATAATTTAATGACTAATTTTAATACTCATCCTATTCGTATAAATTTTCTTTTTAATGAATAATCAATCTGAAAACATTGACTATTAAAATGATTTTCATATGTACTTTTTAAATTTATTTTAATAATTAATAAAATGAATCGAAAGTTTGGATAACTTGATCTGTTCTTTCAAGGATTATTATTATTTTTTAAGTAAAATAAATCTTTAATTAGTTGTACTAAAGAACAGGTGAGCTAGACAAATTATGGGCCGTTGATTTTTACGTCGGAGAGGATCCTCGCACGACAGAACAGCACGTCGTTCGATCACGAAACTTATTAATGTGTTTGTTGCCCTTTGTTTACCGTGACAGTCTTCTAATAGGAGTTTTTTATGAGCTCTTTGATTTTCTATTTGATGTATCAATGAAAAATAAAGAATTTTAAAGATTTTTAGAGAGGTTTGTAAAATAAAAAAATTAAATAAAAAAGCTGAAACTATTATGAATGTAAGATTTGAGATTTAAAATTTAAGAATAATAGTAAAATTTTAATTTTGTGCTTTTGTCTCGAAATTGATATAAATATACATGGAGTCATATAATTATATACTATAAATTAGATCACAAAAATATTTATTTAGAATTCTAATCATTAGAGATGTTTTAATAAATTTTTATATGATTGATATAATATATTAGGATCATTAAAAAAATTATTTAAAATTTTAACGATTAGAAATGCCCTGTGGAAATTATATTTTTTGTAGGGTCACAAAAAACCCTCCTCGGCATCAAAGATGCCCTGATGCTCAGTTTACTTGTTAAGAATAATGGAAGGTTAGAAAAATATATATAAAAAAAAAAATTATATCTTGCCAATGGCTCAGGACTTCTAATAATAATTTTATGTGTAACATTTTTAATTTTTTTAGTGTACTTAATTTATATATTTATTTTTAAAAATATTCTTTTAAAATATATATATATATATATATATATATATATATTTTATAAAAAATCTTAAAATTCTTCAAATTTACTGCTATTCTTCAATCTTAATATTTTCTTTTGCTCTAATAAATTTAGAGTCATTTTTACTATCATATCTAAGGAAATATTAAAAAAAAAAATAGAGTTACATAAATTATTTCGCAAATAATTAATTCAAATTTATAGAATCTCCGTTTAATCTCTCACATTTTCAAGTCAAAAACAACACAAAATTTATGATTTATACCGAGGAGGGAAAAAATAATATACACGATCAAATTAATTAATTAAGTAATAAAAAGATATCAAAAATAAAATGCAACACATCATTTAGCTAAGTGGAGCATATTAAAAAGTTTCGTTTCTATACCTCACATCACTTGTCAAGAAAAAAAATTATCCATCGAAATTGAAAGAAAACAACTCTCGTGTTAGATGGATTATAACAATTAATAAAAAAAAAATCTTTTGAGTCTCAACTCTCGATCGAATAAAGAAGACGTATTAGCAAAGAAAACAAATTGTATCATCGATTCACCACCTATCTACATCACGTATTAGCTAAGTGGGCTCTCTATATTTGAAAAGATGTTTGTTCGGAGATAAGATGTTATGATTAATTTTTTTAATAATAAATTAAATATTTAAAATATAAAATTTAATTATGATATATTATTTAAAAAAAATTATTGAATGAGTAATGGATTTGAAAATGATGACGATGATCTGTATGTTTTTTAATAATAATAAAAAAAGTATATCAAATTAAAAACAAACTTTCTGGGCAAGCACAAGGAAACTTCTTGGATTTTGTTCCTCGTTTAAAAAGAGAGAAACGCGTTAAATTTTTATATCTAGAGGCGGCAATTTTGACGTTGACCCTTGATTTACTACAATGGTCGAACAGTAGAAATAAAATAATAAATTATTATTATTATTATTATTTATTTTGAGTCGACCGGGTTCACGCGCTGCAAAAGATTGTCAGATTAAAAATCAGGCCGGGTTCACCGGCCTTGCGACTCCAATACTCGGTTTGTAAAAACATAAAATAAAGGGTCAAATAAGCTAATAATTTAAAATAGTCTCTACCAAATTAATTTAAACGTGTGGTCCTCTTTGAAGATTCATTCAAAGATAATTAATTTAAAGGTGGGTGGGGAGGGGCAACTTGACAGATTGTTCTTTTCTTTTAAAAAAGGCAAACAAATATTGAAAATGACAATGACGCCTCCTTTATTGATGTGTTCAGGTTCATCCTTTTTTCCTCCTCCTTTCCCGGAAGATTTCCCTGCAATCACCGTTCTTCAACTTCTCCGCTCCATTTCCGGGAGATTTCTTCTCGATCTCGTTTCTCGGAGTCCTATTTTAATCTCCGCTCTTCCTCAACTGCCCATTTCTCCACCATGAACTAGCTCGTTCGCCTTCTTCTCCTCGCAATCTCCCTGCAGGAACCTCAAAGTTGACATCTTTCGGGGCGCTTCTTCCAGCGACCGATCCGTTGTTTTAAGGAGGAGTGGCGCACATCAACCGTGGGAATTGAGGAACAGCAAAGTGTGGGAAGATGGAGACCTACCTGAACGAGAAATTTGTTGGCGGTGTGAGGTCCAAGAACTCGCCAGAGGAGGCGCTCCAGCGATGGAGGGACCTCGTCGGCGTGGTGAAGAATCCTAAGCGCCGGTTCCGCTTCACCGCCAACCTCTCCAAGCGCTCCGAGGCGGCCGCCATGAAGCGCTCCAATCATGTGAGCCTCTTTCTCCCTTTTGTTCCTTCCACAATGGCGTGCTGCTGCACTCATTTTAGGAATTTGCTTAGATCTAGTCAAAATATGGGATGGAAATCCCTAAAAGGGTTAGCTTTAGCCCGTTTGTAAGGTGTTGCCTCGATCTGCTTGAAACGGTAAAGTTTATACTCCTAAAACTGTCCATTTCGCTGATCTTGGAGAGGGTCTGCATTATTGAACTATGGCTGCCATGGAAAACCTATGCGCATATTTAGGAAATAGTATCGTACCAAGGTCATCTCAATTCTGTATCAATAGCTTGAATAGTAAATATGATGCCTCTTCAGATAAGTCTGCCTCATCTAGAGCTTGATGCTGTAGAAATTAGCTTAGGAATCTTTCAGTGTAAGTTAAGTATCTAATGGTAGAAACATGCTTCTACTAAATATACTGGAGAAGATATTAGCTATATTTTTGTTTTCCAATACTCACAATGACTATAATCTATCTACACAAATCGTATATTTTTAGGCAAGATTGGTAAAAATAACAGATTTGAAAGTGCACAATGAATGCAAAACCAACTACACTAACCATCAGTTGCACTAGAAATGTGATTTGATGTTTGAGATGTATGGTGATGAATAGACTGCCTTATATATAGCTTGTGTGTTTGGACCAAGTAAAGCCATAATCCAAGCCTGATTTAGCTCTGCTCACTTCAAGCTTGTCTCAAAATAGTTTTAGCTTAAATTATAGATAGTGTGAATCCTATTACATACACGGATAGTTTAATTAAGCTTGTAACTGAGACATGAGTAGTGCATGAGTGAATTGGTTAGATTAGTGGTAGTATTTGTAGGTTTCATTCTAGTATTATACTTTTCGTTTTTAACTTGGTCCTCTCAGAATACATTTGTTTGACAATGGCATACTGCGAAAATCAATGAATGCTTATATTCTATTCTTCAATCGTAGGAATCTCATGAGTTGCAATCCTCCGTGTCTTTGGCTCTGTTTTATGGATTAACCACAATTATTTAGTCATAATGTTTCCTATTTTGTACAAGAGTTCTCCACATATGACATGTACACCAATGTTGTTCTCTATCAATATACTGATTTGATATGCCACATTCTTCAGGAGAAGTTGCGAGTTGCTGTTTTGGTTTCAAAAGCTGCACTGCAATTTATTCAAGGTAACCTATTTTTCTCATAATTCAGTAACTTCATTGCCTCTCTTAGGTTAAAAGAATTTTTCTGATTCTTTTCTTTCAATTTTGCATCGAATACATGTTCATTTCCTTACAAGACCAACCCTTGTTCAGGTATCGCTATGCAAGGTGCATATAATGTACCTGAGGAAGTGAAGCTAGCAGGCTTCCAAATTTGTGCTGATGAATTGGGTTCATGTGTCGAAGGCCATGATGTGAAGAAGTTGAAGTTTCATGGTGGTGTTAATGGTATCGCGAACAAACTTTCTACATCACTAACAGATGGATTAACTGCTACCGAGGAGGATTTAAAGTGCAGAAAAAATATCTATGGCGTAAATAAGTTCACTGAAAGCCCAGTCCGAAGTTTTTGGGTATTTGTTTGGGAAGCACTTCAAGATATGACTCTAATCATTCTTGCTGCATGTGCCTTTATTTCACTAATTGTCGGTGTTGCCACAGAAGGATGGCCTAAAGGTGCACATGATGGCCTTGGAATTGTGGCAAGTATACTTTTGGTTGTCTTTGTTACTGCAACTAGCGATTATCGACAATCTTTACAATTCAAAGACTTGGACAAGGAGAAGAAGAAGATATTTGTACAAGTTACACGGAATGGTTTCAGGCAGAAAATCTCTATCTATGATGTTCTTCCTGGTGATTTGGTACATCTTGCAATTGGGGATCAAGTTCCTGCAGATGGCTTGTTTGTGTCTGGTTTTTCCTTGTTGATCAATGAATCCAGTCTAACGGGTGAGAGTGAACCAGTTGCTGTGAATGCTGAGAATCCTTTTCTTTTATCTGGTACCAAAGTCCAAGATGGAACTGGTAAAATGCTGGTGGCTACTGTTGGCATGAGATCACAATGGGGTAAACTGATGGCTACCCTCAGTGAAGGAGGAGACGATGAAACTCCATTGCAAGTCAAGTTGAATGGAGTTGCAACTATCATAGGAAAAATTGGATTGGTCTTTGCAATCGTGACATTTGCAGTGCTAGCTCAAGGTTTAATCATCCGGAAATTCCAACAGGGTTCATACTTGAGCTGGTCAGCTGAAGATGCATTGGAGTTGCTTGAGTATTTTGCTGTTGGAGTCACTATTGTAGTGGTTGCAGTTCCTGAAGGACTTCCCTTAGCCGTGACCTTGAGCCTTGCCTTTGCCATGAAGAAAATGATGAATGATAGAGCACTGGTCAGGCATCTCGCTGCTTGTGAAACTATGGGCTCTGCTACATCAATTTGCAGTGATAAAACAGGTACGTTGACCACCAATCACATGACCGTAGTGAAGGCTTGTTTATGTGGAAATGTTAAGGATGTCAGTGATCATGGAAACTTGAAAACCATATTCTCTGAGATACCAGATGTTGTTCTAAAAGTACTTAAACAATCTATCTTTAACAACACCGGTGGAGAAGTTGTCATCAACCAATCTGGAAAGCTTGAAATCCTTGGAACACCAACTGAGACTGCTCTTCTAGAATTTGGCCTGTCATTAGGTGGGGATTTCCAGACCGTGCGCCAAGAAACTAAGATTGTAAAAGTAGAACCTTTTAATTCAGAAAAGAAAAGAATGGGAGTGGTTCTTGAGCTTCCTCAAGGAGGATTCCGGGCCCACTCAAAAGGTGCTTCAGAAATCGTATTGGCTGCGTGTAGCAAAGTACTAGATGCAGAAGGGAATGCTGTTCAGCTCGATCAAGCAACAGCGATTCAACTGAGGACTACCATTGATAACTTTGCCAACGATGCTCTGCGCACTCTGTGCCTTGCTTACATGGATGTTGGGAATAGTTTTTCAGCTGCTGAACATATTCCTGTTGAAGGGTTTACTTGTATTGGAATTGTTGGTATCAAAGATCCTGTCCGTCCTGGTGTTAAAGAGTCAGTTGCAATTTGTAGGTCCGCTGGGATCACTGTGAGAATGGTTACTGGGGATAATATAAACACCGCAAAGGCCATTGCTCGAGAATGTGGTATCCTTACTGATAACGGGGTGGCCATTGAAGGTCCTGAGTTCAGGAACAAGAGTCTAAAGGAAATGATGGATTTAGTTCCCAAACTCCAGGTATTGATTGTTTACTGGTTCAATCAAATTCTTCCTTATTGGCTTGCTTATCTATGAAAATTCCAGGTGATGGCTAGATCTTCTCCAATGGATAAACATACCTTGGTGAAGCACCTGCGCACCACGTGTGATGAAGTTGTCGCTGTGACTGGCGATGGTACAAATGATGCGCCGGCACTCCATGAGGCAGATATTGGCCTTGCAATGGGTATTGCAGGAACTGAGGTAATATTTTATGCCACACACGATTTTACAATTTGTACAAATAACATACTCTTCTCCAAGAACAATGTATCTGAAAATTGACCACAATTGACCATAGAATATCATTAGGAATTTGTTCTAAAAAATTTATGGTGCAGGTGGCTAAAGAAAGTGCTGATGTTATCATTCTTGACGACAACTTCTCGACAATTGTTACCGTGGCAAAGTGGGGACGTTCAGTATATATAAACATTCAGAAGTTTGTGCAGTTTCAACTTACTGTTAACATTGTTGCTTTAATTGTGAACTTCTCCTCGGCCTGCTTAACCGGTAAACTCGATAGTCACAATGAAACTGAGAGATTTGTGGTAACTCAAGAAGATGATTCCTGATTCTAGTTTCCATTTCTTCTTCAGGACAAGCTCCTCTCACTGCCGTTCAGCTACTCTGGGTGAACATGATCATGGATACACTTGGGGCACTTGCTTTAGCCACCGAGCCACCTAACGACGAACTGATGAAACGATCTCCAGTCGGAAGAAAGGGAAATTTCATTAGCAACGCAATGTGGAGGAACATCTTAGGACAAGCCTTTTATCAGTTCATTGTGATATGGTATCTTCAGAGTCAAGGCAAAGTAGTATTTGGCCTCGAAGGCCGTGATTCTGATCTTGTGCTCAACACTCTCATATTCAATTCGTTCGTCTTCTGTCAGGTGAGTTCGAATTCACATCTCAATTTCTTTTTATCCTTTGTCATTTCGTCATTCCAAACTCTGAAAGATTCGTTCTCGCTGTGACGGGCACTTCTTGTGTAGGTATTCAATGAGATCAGCTGCAGAGAGATGGAGAAGATAAACATCTTCCATGGCATATTGGATAACTATGTGTTTGTTGCTGTCCTTTCTTCAACTGTCATCTTCCAGTTCATAATCATCCAGTTCCTCGGTGATTTTGCGAGCACCACTCCATTGACTTCGAGCCAATGGCTTTCCTGTGTGCTCATTGGGTTTCTCGGAATGCCGATCGCTGCCATCACTAAAATGATTCAAGTCTGATTGATTCAAGAAAAGAAGAATGGAACCTTATAAAAGTCAACTAGTTGCTGATTGCTTCATTTTTTGTGTGATAAGATTCCGCTGCCATCACTAAAATGATTCTAGTCTGATTCAAGAAAAGAAGAATGGAACCTTATAAAAGTCTCCTAGCTGATTGCTTCATTTTTTGTGTGATAAGATTCGACTTTGGATCAATGTTAGTAGTTTAGTAGATCATCCAACGAGATGTATGAAAACATTATAAGTTTTATGCTAACTTTCTTTAAGTCCTCTTCTTCTTGCCGAGGTTAGCTAGTCCTGTTGTGTCTCTTTTATATTTGACAATTTTCTATTGGATATTGTTTTTTTTAATCGATTAAATTTGTATTCGAGCACAAATTTTACTTAAACGCACGAATGGTTCTTTCCATAGATTTTGTCACAGTGAGTTTTTTTGAAATATTTTTCTTTTCTATTGGACAAAATCTATGTTTTATATTTTATAAAAAAAAATTAAAAAAAGAACAACATTATTTATAATTTTAATTTAAAACAAATTTAAATGTGGTTATAATTATATCATTTTATATTAGTATATTGCAATTAACTAAAAAAATGATTTATGTTTATTTGAAATTTACTAAAATTCTGTGGGCATACTTAATAATAATTAAAATAATATAATAAAAGAGAGAAAAAAGAAAGAAATGTTTGGAGATTATCAAATTGTATGAATATCCACTGTATTTTTGATGAATTTAATTTTAATTTACATTGTATTATCTTGTACAATGTGATAATTATTATATAGTATATATGGAGATAATAGGAGTAGATACTATTATTAGATATTCTAATACTTAAAAAATATTAAAAGAATATTCCTCATTTTGATTTTTTTTATTAAATGACCACTCTATTTTCAAATTATTCCTCTTTTTCTCTGACAATTCAAGTATCTAAGTTTTAGCCTACTAATTCTAGAGGTAGACCATCTTTTTTTCCTCATTCACTTATAGAATAAAATTGAATAAATCGGAACAAAACTTATGCACGTTTAAAAATCAACTTTCAAAATATTGGTCTCATTTGCAATTCAAACTTCTATCAGCTTTATTATCTTCCAAGATATCCCTCTGGATCATTTCCCTCATAGTGTCAAACAATCTACAACCTCACGACAAGACTAGTATAGGATCAATTTGTAAGAGAAAGAAAAAAAAAAAACCATCAAGGTCAAATGTAGATTTTTTCGAGGTCAACCATCAATTCCCTAAAGTATGGCTTATCTTGAACTGCAAATCTCTTCATCCAGCCCAGCAAAAAAATGAAGATTGGTTCACAAAACTGCCACAACAGGCAACAGAAATTAACATTAGCATCTACCAATTTAAAAATGACAAAAAAACGCTGAGATCTTACAATTAATATGCTTACTTTGAGCATCACTTTTACTGCAGTGATTTGTTTGCATCTACGTTTGAATCGTTGGTTCCTTGCTTTTCCTGAAAAGGAGATGGGAGCTGTTCAAGAGCTAGTAATATGTTGAAAATGCTACTGATGGAATTTCTTTGAGGCTCTGCTGCGAAGTGATTTAAAGGATGCTAGTCAATTTGGGCAAAAGTTTAATATACTGGTGAAGGAATTCCTATATAATAGTTGTTGGTGCAATCATGCCTTGAGTGGTCGTGTTTGATCAGTCGATCCTATCAATAGCTACTGCCTTTAAGGTGTGAACACACATTTCAATTACGGTGAAAGCGAAATGTAATTCACTTTGCTTACAACACATATATAAGCATTAATATTGATTTAGTTATATGATCGAACAAAACTACAAAGGTTTTCCCACAGTAAAAGAATTAAGTACAAGCACATAAATGGAAATTGTGGCAGAAATAATCAAATGTTCAAATGGTGCGTATAGTTTTATCCATCAAGGACCTAATTGTGGTCTGCAAAACATTAAGAGAATGATGAAGAGAGATTGAGAATGACAGAGAGACAAATGAGTTAGGTTAAACGACCACCAACAAGACTGAGCAAGTGATAATAGACATGTGAATCTCAGGCAATAAGACTTAGCAATTAGGTTGAGATTCAAGCAAGCACCACTCATTTTCTCCTTCGCACGAGTGGTTTCTATAACTAAAGCATGATAGATCAACTGATTTTCCTAAATTAACCCAATTTGATCAAATCACAATCAATTTATGCATTTTCCCATGAAATGTAATGCTAGCTAATTTCTTTCAATTCCTAGTTTATTATGCTTCTCTAGCAAGCTTCATGAGAAGCTTGACAGGAAAGGTTGGATCAACCTTTCAATTTTGGCAACTATGATTATAAACTCACGCTCATAGATCACATTAGAGAGGATGAGGAAAGAAGTGCAGAAGGAAATAGGCAGCATGTTCCAAACTTGATGTCGAGTCCAAAATCTTCCCTATTCAAAATGGTGATTTATACACTTGTCACACCTCACTAGTTTAATCAGGAGAAGCAGTTGATGTTTGTAAAAGGGGCAATTGAACATACATGAACAAAGACAATAAAGTTACTGATAAGAATAACTAAAACAAAAAATCTCTCTTCTGCCAATGGCAGCACCATATTAAGTTCATTCGAATGATCCTAAGACAATGAGTCAAGAGGTAAAATACAAACCTTGTTCAACAAGCCTTCCATAGTCATGATCTTGTAGAGTTTCTGCATAAGCATTTCTTCTTCTACCTTATATGAACAGGATCGCAGCCATCAGGTAATGTAACAGAATTATCAATATCAATAATCCGGAAGAAAAAAATTACAAGAAACCTGAAGTTTATGTAGCTCATGGGACATTGAACGATATGCTTCCATGAGGACTTCACCTTGCTTCTCCAAAAGCCTGAAAACGAACAATTTCGATACTGAGTTGGAAATTCAAAAAAAAAACTGGAAGAAACAGTTAACTACATCCCATCCGACGAACTTGAACATATCTGCCGAATGCTCTGCAGCCATCCTGAGGGGCGAATCGGATCCCAAAGAAAAAGAAAAAGTCGGAATCAACCTCTGCAAGAAACTACAAAAGAATATCAGAGATCTAGCGGATGAAGAATTCTCCGATCGAACCAGACCTCACCGGAAGGGAGGACGTTCGCCGGTCGAGAAGGGAAGGAGCGAATCGCCGTCGCGAGCGTGAGATAGCTGTGCAAGAACACCGACATATGGGGATTAGGGCTCCCACCGAACCGGCCCCGGTTCGCTGCCACTTACCGGTTCAATTTCAATTTTTTGGACCCTAATTGACTTCAGATATAGCCAAAGCCCAGAATGCATCCAATCTTCAAGCCCAATTAGGAAAGAAGAATATAATATAAGATTTCTCCATTTAAAATAACAAAATATTTTAACTCAAAAATATAATATTTTACCGGTTGAGAAATTATATAAACAATTATATATATAGGAAAAGGAAATTTATTGACTCAGCTTTTCCTAATTTCGACGTGGGATTTTCTCAATCTTTCTCTGAGATGAAAGGATGATCATGGTCTAAATCGTTTTTCAAGCATTTGATTATTTATGATTTGTTTCGGATGTCTTTTTAAGTATTTGATCATTTTTATCCTACTTCTAATTTCTTCTCAAATATCCAATCAATTAAAGTCATTTTTCTTCTCTAAAATTTTTTATCACTTACTATTCATTCCTTAAGATTTTTGTCAAACATTCGATAATCTTTGATCTTTTGAATTTCTCATCATCTAAAATTTACTCTTTGAGAATTTCCGTCAAACATTCAGTGATCCTCGATTACTTGGATTTTTCATCACCTAAAATTTTCATTAAATATTAGATCATTTTTGACTTACTTAAACTTTTCACTTATAGTTCATTTCTCAAGGAGTCTCATCTCTTTCGTTCAAAATCATTATTTTATTCACATGATTTAATTGGACAATGACTCAAATATCAATGATTAAAATATATTTTTTTACATATTTCCATAATAGTATAATATTATCCACTTTAAATCTAAACTTTTATAAATTTATTTTTAGATAAAAATTTATACCAATAAAAATATCTTTCATCTCATAAAATCACGTAAATACCAATTGTTTATATAATTTCTCAACATTACCATATTTCATCCTTTATTTTAATAATTAAGAGTGTCTTTTCTATTTTTGTCCATCTTATAAAATTATAATGTGTTAGAGGAATATTATATTTTTTAAAATTTAAATATTATAATTCACATTTTAATATAATTCTAAAAATTAAATCTTAAATTCTTAATTTTTTATTTTTAAAAAAAAAATAGATTGGATGCCCAAAAAAAATATATATATATATATATAACACTGCGGGTGGTGCTTTCCACGTCAAGCTGTCTGGGTGCCAATGTCTGTGATGGTGCATGGGCAGTTGCGGGTTTCAGAGCCACTTGCTCGGCTCCTTTGTTTTGGCTGCACAATCTGTGAGATTTCAATCCGCCTTTGTCTCGCCTTCTGTTCTTTGGAGGGCGATGAGTGAACGAAGACTGACACTGTTGCAGAATGTGATGGCATAGGGGGGGACATGATCCCTCTCGCCTCTGCTGCAACACTGACACAGTTACTGTTCCTTTGATTCTTTCCCACACGTCTCGCTTTCCATGTGTTGATCCTGCTATTGCTTTTGAGCTTGTTTTCTTTTCTTTGCGCTTGTACTGGGCTCCTCCTGCCTCTTCTTCCCTTTTGCTTTTGGCTTCCTTTCAGCAATGGCTATGACTGATTAGCAATTCAAAGTATTTTTCTCTGTTTTCATCTGTTCTCTTTTCACTTGCACCAGAAGAATATTAATAAACTTTAACCCTCAGCGCCATTTTCAACCTTTAGTACTAAGTTCATGCATGGTCACATGCACTCTTGGCTCTCATGCAAATGTTGCATATGCTTTTCATGTGGATTCCTGCAACATGGCCGGATTCCTTTACCTAGAGCTGTTCATGGCATCCTTGAACTCTCCCATTGATTGCATAAAGAAATGAAAAGATGCTCATTGTCTGTGCCTCTATTTATCTCCTTCTCCTCGCGCAGAGATGCTGTTGTGGCGTCACAGGTGATTCGATCCTTTGACAGGCGGATTTCGATTTGAGGAATGTGCACTAATCTCCAGATCTTAACGACCTTGCGACTAGAAAAAATGGCAGACGCCATTAACTACTAAGGGAGGTTGCCTGGTGTCAGTTTGCTGCGAAACTGGGAAACACAAGATCTCTCTTTCCGATTACATCTCTTGGTCATTTTCTCATACAAGTGGTAGGGATGGCAAATGACCGAATATTTTTGTCGATCCTCTGTCCTGCAACTGATTGTTTTCTTGAACCTCCTAAAGGAAGTCATCTTCTATAAGTGCGCCTGGCAGTTTAGCTTCAAAGAGTTGGTATTGCTGGTACAAATGTTCATATTCTCTCAATATAAGTAAAGAGAAGGTGCACACATTTTGTTTGTTTCGCCATGAAGTTCATGAAGCTTGGATCAAAGCCTGATTCTTTTCAGGGTGATGAGAAGGATCAAAGGTACATGGAACTCATCCTTGTCTTTCCATTAAAATGCCATTAAAATCTAGTTTTTACGATTTACTCTACGTGTTGCTACTGTGTTTGTCTTCTGATACAAGTACAGTCATAAGTCATTATGAATTTTCCCTGGTAACAAGTATTGGTCCTGTTATCAGTGAATATGACTGTGAAATGACTTATTATCAAATTGCATGCAAGTGCTCTACTTAGACTTTTGTTATGAGATAAAAACTTTGTGTAATAACTGTATCATTTAGCTATCTTCACTGTTCTTAAATTCTGTCTTACCATGTTTCTGAGAAGGTGCTTCCCTGTTGACACTGCTGGTTGTATGATATAGAACTTTCGAAGTTCATTTCTTTTCTCATTCCGCCGAGATGCAAAAGTGCCACCTGATTGTGGCTTCAACTCTCATTAGCTTGTTGTTTAACTCTACTGGTTGAACTTTCAATATCTCAACCAAAAGTGTGTAGAACAAGAGCCCAAATCGATAGAAAAATAAGCCAAAGGCTTCGGAGATCAAGGGAATCATGAGCAGGACGAATATTTAAACTTAGAACAACAAAGGGCTTCTTGATTCTAACTAAGCTAACAATTCAATAGGTAAACAAGTATGGCTTCCTGATTTGATCAATAAATCCATGATCAGCAATGGATCTAGGCTTTAATAGATGAATCACTTCATTTTCAGGGACCAACATCATTTCAGGCTCAGATTGCGACCAAAATGCTACCAAAACAGCTATCACTTTTCATGTACAAGTCATGTTAGCTACTATGCATACCAATGAGTCTCTGATCTAACAGATTTGTGCAACAGTATGTCAGTCTATTTGAGTGATCCTGCGCTTCGGTTTGTGAATTAGGACTTACTGACGAGAACTCCTTCATGATCATGTGTTCTTTTTAACAACTAGCATTACTTAAGAATGTTTCAGTTGAAGAGCTGACCCTGAAGTAGTAGCCTGCAGTCAAGAATTCATTTGTGGTTTCCTTTGTTACAATGTCTATTGCTAAGCATCATGCCTTGCATACCTTTGCAGGTTCGTAGCTTCTGAGTTAGCTGCTGATATCATTGTTCATGTCGGCCATGTAAAATTCCACTTGCACAAGGTAATGTATCTACCCATCATAATGGTAATAGATATAAAGAACTGTTAACTTTAGTTATCCTTGTTACCATTAGTTGGTTGATATCACAATCCAAGTCAGTGATGCCGGGCAAATAGCTATCGTTCTTAGATAAGACTGATTCCTTTCCTTCAGCTCTTCGCCAAATTGTTTACTCACAATGTTCCGATCGATCGATACATGCAGTTTCCCTTGTTGTCCAAGAGTTCTCTCCTGCAGAAGCTACTGATGACTTCCAATGACGACAAGGTCGATGAGATTTGCATTACTGATATCCCTGGTGGAGCTACAGCTTTTGAAACTTGTGCAAAATTTTGCTATGGAATGACTGTAACACTCAATGCTCACAATGTAGCCGCCACTCGATGTGCAGCTGAGTACTTGGAGATGCATGAAACAGTTGAGAAAGGGAACCTTGCATACAAAATTGAAGTCTTCCTCCGGAGTAGCATATTTCGTAGTTGGAAAGATTCGATCGTAGTTCTTCACACGACAAGGTCTCTTCTACCCTGGGCTGAGGACTTGGAATTGATCACTCACTGCATAGATTCTATTGCCTCCAAGGCTTGTGTTGATACTTCTAAAGTGGAATGGTCATACACCTACAACAGAAAGCAGCTTCTATCTGAAGTTCTTAATCCACAACAATGGAATGGAGTTGGGAAACAGAATCAAGTGCCGAAGGACTGGTGGGTGGATGACCTGTTCGAACTCGAAGTCCACTTCTTTAAGAAGATCATATTGGCAATTAGTGCTAGAGGCAGAATGTCCTCCCAGGTGATTGGAGCTGCACTGGAAGCTTATACCTGTCGTAAATTGTCGAGAAAGGGAGGTGATGGTATGAGCACTTCATTTGTGGAGACTGTGATTTCACTGCTGCCCTTAGAGAAGGGTTCTGTCTCAAGCAAATTCCTTTTGAGGTTACTGAAAGTTGGAAATTTGTTGAGTATTGGTGAAACTGGCAAGAAGGAACTAACAAAGCGAATAGGGCGCCAATTAGAAGATGCTTCAGTTCGTGATCTTCTAATCCCTGCTTCCCCGGAGAGCTCGATGTATGACATAGACATGATTCTCAGTTTAGTAGAAGAATTCAACTGCTCTGCTTTGGCTTCAGGGAATTCAAGGACTGTTGTAGCTAAGCTAGTGGATTTGTGTCTTCTTGAGGTAGCAAAGGATCCCAATTTGCCTCTTTCCAAATTCATTGATCTTGCTGAGCTTATACCGAGTGAACTGAGACCTGTGCACGATCAACTTTATCATGCCATTGATGCTTATCTCGAGGTAGGTCGATTCCCAAATCATGGTTTTAAGTGTCAACCAGGATTCAGACGGATTTCATTCGTGTTGTGTTGTGTGCAGGGGCATCCGGAGATGGGCAAGAGAGAGAGGAAACGGCTGTGCGGTCACTTGAACTGCAAGAAGCTCTCGGTGGACGCTTGCGCGCATGCTCTGCAGAACGAGCGCCTGCCGTTACGGATGGTGGTGCAGATCATGTACGTCGAGCACATGCGGGTGTCGATTTCCATGGCCAGCTGCCAGGGTGGAAGCTCAAGGTCAGCCATGGCGGCCGAAACTCAAGATGCACCTGTTGATTCGAGCGTCGATGACGGTCCAAGTATCAACAATGGCAAGACGACGAGAGGCATGGTGCTGCCGAAGAAAATCCTCAAGAAGCTGTTGTCGAGTGGCTCCTCGGATACCTCAGGAAGTCCGATCTCGGCCAACCCGGAGAAGCAGCGCACGCCGCCGAGGAAAGCAAGGCACTCTGTCTCGTAGCTGAGAATCAGAGCTTGGTGCAAGCACACCATTGCTGATGGCTGCCTCAGCTCGATAAAGACGCAGTAACTGCGAGAGAATCTTGTCAACTCTCTGTAGTTTTGACGGATCTACCTCAAACTAGGCAAGGTTGCTAAAATTCTGCTAAAAATAAAATAAAATCAATGCAGTGTTCTCCGGTAAATTCTCTGATTATATTTATGAACGAGCCTTGGCACATTCACCAACACTCCTCCTGACTACTGCTTGCCTGTCCCTTCTTTTCACTCACAAGTGGCCAAGTTCCAATGGATTTCCCTTGTCTTTTTTCTTAAATCCTTTGTTTATTGCCGTCGTTCACCCAACGATTCTTCCTTCTCTCCTAAACATTAACGTCGAATTACACGTTTGTTTAAGTAAATCACTCAAGTGATGGCCTCACCTCTCCTAACACTTGTAAAATAAAAGGCATTCATGAAGCAAATTCTGATGTTTGTCAGGCTGTGCACATTTTTATTTTTATTTTTAACGTGGGGACGTCACAGTCAACTGGACGCAATCATGCTCAGACTCTGTAAATTGCATTTTTCTTTATGGTGTAAGGCACTATCTCTAGAGAATCCCAAAATAGTACGTATAAAAAAAAAGGAGGAAGAAGAAAATTCCATCTCACCAGCCAAGAATAATGAAATTTAGCCACAGTTTCTTCTCTTTTTTCAGGGCATCCCTTCTCTCGCTTGCCTTTCCTTTCCTTGTCTCTTAGCTTGCAACTTTTCTCTGCCTCTCCATCCATGGCCGCTGCACTGCTGCTGCTCTTGCTCACTGTGCCCATGCTTGGTGTTTCAGGTGTGATTCTTATGTTTCTTCCTGTTTGCTTATGGTGTCTGAAGAGATATGCAAAGTGTTCATTTTTTTTTTTTGTCAAAGTTTGGGCAGATGCTGCTTGGTGTGTTTGCAGGTCTGATGCGAGCTCAACCGCACTGCAAAAGACACTGGACTATGCTTGTGGAGCTGGGGCTGACTGCAGCCCTATTTTGCAAGTTGGGACATGCTACAACCCTAACACAGTACTCGCCCATTGTTCTTATGCTACCAACAGCTACTACCAGAGGAATGGACAGGCACAGACAGCCTGTGACTTCTCAGGAACAGCCATGCTCACCTCCTCAGATCCAAGTAAGCATCCCTTCTCTTAGCTCATCATCAAATCACTGAAGCCATGGAAGAACAGGATGCTAATCTATGGTTTTGGTATTGCAGGTGCAAGTGGCTGTGTCTATCCTGCAACTGCTAGGTAACCATTTCTTGTGAGAAAATCTTATAGAGGTTAAAATTTTATACCTTTAGATGGTCATGTTGATTTATGATGTTCATAACTACTGTGGTAAATCTTTAACAAGGTCAAAACTTTAGAGGTTTACAGAATTTCCAGTTTACAGAAGCATCCAACCTAACTTTTTAAAGCACCTTTCTCTAATATTCTGATTCTCCTCTGCCTGGTTCCCCTTTTGCATTTTGAAAGATTAGGAGAATATAACCTACCATTCCTCTCTATTCTGTCAAGTGCCTGTTGTAAGCTTATTTTATGATCAAGATCTAAATCCTATTGTTTTCACTAATTTACTCTCTAGCTGAGTCAATTAAGTCCTGGTCATTATACATGCTAAACACAAGATTTTACTCAGAGTTGTTCACCTGCTTGAATAATGCAAGGAAAAGACAGTCACACCAAGAAAGAAAAGGATGAAAGTTCCACTAGAACTAGAAATGAGAGTAAAGAAAGATTCGATGGAGTGCACTTGAAGAGTGCAATCACAATTTGACTGGTCCAAGTTAAGATCTAAGGTTCTAAACCTTATCTTATCTATCTCCCGGTTTTCCTACATATAAAATTAGGTAGGAATTAAACAAGTGTCTGAATCAGCATAATGTGAAAAAGTTTCTTTAAGAACCCCTTTATGCGGTCTACAGAAAGAGACAAACTATAAGGATAAGTCTTTCTTAGATTTGATTAATCATTCACATGTTCTCCACCTTTGGGCATTACAAGTAGGCACAAAGAGCTTGGAAACTAAATATCACAACTTCTAAAATTTATGAAAAGAATTTATGTTTACACTAATCATGGTGAAGTTAGGGAATGACTGTTCTATGTGCAAAACATATTGTGACAACAAATAGGCCTCAATTTTAGAGGCTGGCTTTATGGTTACTGGAGCTTTATTTGCAATGAAATCTCTGGAGATAAGAGACCTGAAAAGCAAATGTGATGCACGCTACCGAAACTGCATCGTCAAAGCTCGGGCAAAGGGAAATAATCAACAATTTCTATGAACTCTGTTGATTTAACTCTTTCAGTTCATAGAACGCTAAGATTTCGCTAATTATTTGCATGCAACTGCAGATGATTCTGGTTCTTTGATAAATGAAAGAAAATGAGTTATATCAGGCAATCTAGCTTTTCCCTTGCCCCATTTTGGGGAGGATGGTGAAACATGAAAGGAACTAGTAGTAATTGTACATTGGCAAAATGAGATTAAATATATAATGGACAATTTTCACATAAGACGATTTAAATTATCAGCCAATATAAAACTATCATAGCAATTTAGTAAAATAGACTTTGGAGAAAATGGTGATTCCTAAGAGTTGAAGTAGGCAATCCTGTTATGAAAATTGCTTACATCGCAAATTGTTGAGTTTTCTGAACTAATTACTTGTTTGTAGATTGTGTTCTTGATCCAATGTTATTGTACTTCAATCATAATCTAGCCACAGACTGATTTTATTTCTTCCCTATTTCTTCCCCTTGCACCAGTGCGGCAGGAACCTCAAGCACACCGACAACTACAATCTCTCCGCCAAGTTCACTCACACCAGGCACCTTCACCCCGACGACAACCAACACTACAAATGGAGTTCTCGGAGGAATAGGCCCTACAGGAACAAGCAACGGCATCGACACTAGTCACGGGAGTTCGCTTCGAAAGGCAGGGAGATGGTCTCTCTCAACTCTTCTTCTTCTTCTTCCAACCCTGGCTTTGATGCCGAAGCTACACTAGTTTGGGAAAGCTATTTTGAGGCGAAAAAACACACCAACTTAGAGTGGTTGAGGTTGTACCAGATGCATGTAATGACAACTTTGGTTGGTGATTATAAATGGAAGAACATCACCCACTAGCATTCATTGTGTAATGACAAGGTTGAAGTGAACGTGAAGATTCCCTGCGTTTGGTTTGTATGGATTGGTAGGAAGGATGTCTCTTTTTCTCATGGACCCTTTTCTTTAGTTTGCTTTCCCTACTTTTTATATTTCCTTGTTACTGGACCATGTTCTATATTTCATTAAACTTGTGGACTGTTTTTGGATTAATGGATGGATGCATACACCTAGTGCTCGCATCTAGGCCGGGTGAGTCGGTCGGTCTAATTAGGTTGCGCGCGCTGTCGATCTGGTCGGACCGAGTCAGTTAGTTCAGTCAGTTGGGGCAGTCGTCGGTGAGTTGATTGAACTGCACAGTCCATTTAGATTGAGCAGTCTTGCTTACCATTAGCTTGCCTAACTAGCTCGACTCGGCTGGATTAATTGATTGACTCAATTGGGCTGAGCGGATGAAATTTGAACACTTAAAATTATAAAAAAAAATTATAATTTCTATGCATATTCAAAAGTCAATCACCAAAATATTTATTCTATTAAAATTTAAATTCTAATTATTTTATTCTATTTTGAGTGCTTTATTAGTGTATTGTATCTTGAAACATTACTTATAGAATCATAGAGATTTCGTAAAATGAATTGATGATTAATATATGGAGTATTATAAAATTTGAGGATTATATTCTGACTAGTAATTAGATTTTTATTCTTTCATATATTAATCCTTGTCCGGACTAATAAATTAGTCTTTATAATTTATCTTTTTCATATTAGTCCTAAGATGGATGTTGAAAGCAAGTGTTTCGTCTTTTATCATTATGATAAAATAATAGAACTCTAAATGTAAAAAAATATTAAAAAATTAAGTATCTTTTAATGTACAAAGATATTTATAATGAATTTATTTATTGAATATTTTTTTTTTGTTTGAATTTAATGTTGGCCGATAATTTAATGTAATTCTCAACTTGGATTTGAGATTGATCTAGAAAAGTGATGAGAGTAAATTTTTAAAAGATATATCATTTATGAATATGTATTTAGATGATAATGATCTAATTAGATATGCAAAATTATAATAAATATATATATTAAATAAGAAAAAAAAAACTTAATTAATAATAATAAAATAAAATAAAATTTATTTAATATAGATAATTATATAGTATGGGATAAAATAAGATTTATAAAATTAAATTTTATTTAGTGGGATAAAAGTTATTGTTGTATAAAGAAATTTACGAGTGAGGAATTTTAATAATTTTTAAATGAGATATATATATTTTTTAATAATATGGATAAAAAAGATATAATTTTTTATCTTTTCTTTTTAATTATTGTCAAATATATATATAATTAAAACCGATAATATATTTAATTTGGCGATTGCACTGTTGTTGCAAGATTTGCAGAATGGATTTTTGGATGTTATTTTTTTTTTATTTATTCTATTAATATATCAATATTTTCTAATACGTAATACAAAAATGGCTTGCTCTTCAGTCTTCACTCAAAAATGACCTTCTTTTGACTTTAATTTGAGAGTGCACTCAAATAGGAGTAATCCGTTCCTTTCAGTCGCCAGATTTCCTCCTCTTTCGGACTTGTTCTTTCCGGTCGTCCGATCTGTCGCCGGGGGGATGGCGGCTCCACAGGGCGACAACCAGCGGCCGCGTGTCGGCCTCCTCTACGACGAACGGATGTGCGCCCACACGACGCCCGATGGCGAGATCCATCCCGAGTGTCCGGAGCGAATTCGCGCCATATGGCAGAAGCTCGAGTCCGAGGAGATCCCTCAGAGGTAGATGTGTATTCTCGATGGGTGTTGGTTCAGGTTTGGCAAATATATTCGGTGTGGGCTTATGAACCCTAGTTCACAACTGTTTTACGGAATGTCTCGAAGGAGATCTCTCTGCGGGTATTTGTGTTGTTTAGAGCTAGTTGAAGGCAACTGCAAGAACTAGATAAGAGATATTCATCCATCTGAAAAGACTACAAAGATGAGATTGTTAATTACAAAGATACTCTTAAATTGTTGTGGTTGAATACACTATCCTAAATGCCGATATTTTCTTTGTTTTCCGAATTCTAAGAGGTACTTTGTTTGACGGCGAATATGAATGCAGACTCGCACCTTGTCCATAATGACCTATCACTTATAGGACATGTTTCTGAGCTTTGCTTGGCTTTGTAGCCTACAAAATATGGGTACCTTTTACGAAATAGAACGTAGTGATTCTTTAGAAAAATATGTATATCTGTTGCGGAAATTGTTTCTCTTTTTTTCGTTGGTGTTATTAAATTATTTTATTCTGATACATTTCCTATTTTATTTTTAAAAAAATGGCTTTCCAGATGCGTAATTCTGGATGCTAAGATGGCCGAGGACAAACACATTGCATATGTCCATAGTGCCAAACACATCAAGTTGATCAAGAGTATCAGCTCTAAGGAATTTGACTCTCGACGTCAGAGAATTGCTTCAAAGTTCAATTCTATATATCTCAACAAGGGTTCATCTGAAGCTGCTTACCTTGCAGCAGGATCAGTTATTGAAGTAATGTATCAATGAGTATAATTTCAGTTGACTATTTTATTTGTGCTAAAATATTCTGTTCGGAGTTTCTACTGATAAAATTGATCTTCACTTTTTATAAATTTCAAATAGGTCTCTGAGAAGGTTGCTAAAGGTGATATCAATTCTGGTATTGCTATTGTTAGGCCTCCAGGACATCATGCAGAACCTGATGAAGCTATGGGTTTCTGCCTCTTCAATAATGTGGCAATTGCAGCTAGTTTTCTTTTGAACGAGAAGGTTTACTCATGTCACATATTTTTTACTATATGACATGCTGTTCTTATGTAATTGCTACCTTTCTATTGCAGCCAGAGTTGGGCATAAAGAAGATATTGATTGTGGATTGGGATGTTCATCATGGAAATGGCACCCAAAAAATGTTCTATGATGATCCTCGTGTGTTATTTTTCTCGGTTCACAGGTATGCCGCCTTTTATTGTATCGTACTTAATACCTTTTGTACCATTGAATTTTCTAACTAATGTTTTAGCTACTTATTTTGTAACATGTTTTATACCATAAATTCATTGCTTTCTGTGTTTATTTTCTTTAGTTTTTGCATCTTACTGGTTCCTTTGACTATAGGGTATATCTTATAGAATACATGAAGTTGAACCTGCTACTGTTTTTTCCTATCTTAGATGTTGTTGTAGATAATTCGGGCTGCACCTCATTATAACTTCCATATATTGGTTGAAGTGTCACATGATTCCTATGGCACAATGTCTTGCATATGAATGTATTAATGTCTCAGTGTCTACAGTTTTGTAGATCTACTTAGCATGATTCTAAGACTAATTAGGATATCTCATGATTTGATTTCTGCAAGAAAATCACTTTAATATTCAAGTATCATAAATATTAGTAATCATGAATTGAAATATCATTCCATGACAGTATGTGTGATCGATTTCACCCATCAATTGACATACAAAATAGGTCAAGGTAGATGGAAGGTGGGTTTTCTTCCACATGCGAACGTTGCACGAATATCTTTGGTGAGCTAGAGGATTTGATCCATCTTCTCGTTCGTGATGACTCGGAACAACTCTACACTACTCATGAACATCGTTTGCAACGAAAGGAGCTTCTTCAAGCTCTGTGATGACTCAGTATAGCTTTGCAAGGATCACAATGACTCTTTAATAGCTTTCGAGACTGCATAACTTTTGATACAACTCCATAGGGTTAGTTTAGCTCACGAATAGTTCCGTGTGGACCACACAAGAGGGCAAAAGTCTTGAGTAGTTTCCATTGACCGAGGAATAAGCCATGGAATAGATCCTCTTTATGTGTTGCTATCTTTTTTTATTCTTCATTTTCTTCCTTCCTCCATCTCCAATTTGCCACCAACACCATGTGTTGGTATTTTGACACAATATTGAAAGTGCCTCTTTCTAGCAGATCATCAAAACTCCGTCTCGGATTGAGATTCTAAACCTCGGTAGCAATGCCTTTTCCCTCTGGATTCAAATTTCAACAATACCCCTTGCATTTGACACTCAAATAAAAAAAATGTGACATTAGGACGCAATGCTGTTGGCTTGCTTGAATTGCTTCTATGATCATCCTGGGGCAACATTGAGAGTCGTTAGAGAACATTGCTAGAGTTTTACCTGGAACTTTGCAATGCAATGAACAGAGGGATTGTTCATACTGTTGGAATTAGGTTGAAAATCTGCCAAAGGATACTCAAGCACTGCAGGAACATTAACAGAGAAAAACAATCACTTGAATTAGGTTCAAACACTTTTAAGTTTCAACAGATTTTTGTCTTTTCATAGTGACATGTTGGAGGGCGTGCCTGCAATTTTAAGCCTAAAGAGGTCTATTTTGAGTTGCTCTGACAATTTACCTTTTTCAATATACTAATTGCTTGATTGTATCATTGCTTATTGACATGATTCATTTATTGATTATGATTGTAGGAATGATTCCTTTAGTTATCAATGTTTCATCTCTGATTTAGTTTTTATATTAAATAGTTGGAAGTGAAGTGCTAATTATTTGTTGTTAATTTGTTAGTTTGCTGATTCATCTCTAAATGATAATTGTATGAATTGAAATATTTGACTTAAGGTTTGAGAACATTTTCTTCCTTAAACCAAGATCTATGGTGTTTAATAGCTGTTGTTGACATGTTTCTTTCAATGTATATTGTATTGCTACTAGAAAATTTATGAAATGTTTAACTTCACTTTCATTGGATTCATTGAATAGTGTAGTCGACCACATTGCTTTAATTAACTAGTTCATTATGAAGTTTGGGCACAGCTAAATATTCATCTTATAATTCTGTATTAAAAATCTCATCCAAATGACAAATTCACCAAATTAATTTTTTTGTTCTTTGTTCACCAAATTGATTTTTTTTATTCTTTGTGTTATTATCCTATAACAATCTGCAATTATCAAAGAATTTCAATTTTATTATTTTCTTTTGAACATGACATTTTTTTGTTTTAGGTTTGATTTTGGAAGCTTCTATCCATTTGGTGATGATGGTGCTTATTTTATGATTGGAGAAGGACCAGGTGCAGGGTATAACATTAACATTCCATGGGAGCATGGTCAATGTGGTGATTCAGACTACGTGGCGGCATGGGACCATGTATTGATTCCTGTAGCCGAAGCATACAATCCTGATATTATCTTGGTTTCTGCCGGCTTTGATGCAGGTTACCTTTGTTTTACAGTTATTATTATTATTATTTTTTTGCATAACCCAAAATTTGCTTGGTGGATTTTGTGGATATAAATTTGTTGTAGTAAGGGAAAAGTGCCGATCCACTAAGGAATAAAGAAGGGGTTGCCTACTTGTAAAAGCCACGCTTGTGAACTTGCGCCCGGAGGCACAGTGAGAGAAGGGTTGACGACACTCAAGCTCACAATGGTAGAGCTTGCAAGTGTGGAAGAAGATAATCGCAATAGATAACGTTGGGTGCTGGAGTTCGTCATTTGGTATATGTATTTGGGAGGGGGGGGGCATCAGGGTACAGGTGACCTAGCGTTAGAGGTGAATGCTACAACAGATGACTCTCACTGATAGATGTTCCTTTTGCATAATGCAAATGCTGGTGAAAGCTCACAGTTAACAGAGTGCTTCCAAATCACATGGAGATGAGTTGATCTTCCACATGTGACTAGGGCACAGACAAGTGTGCAGAGATCATTGATGTGTGGAGAGGAGGCGAGTGCTGCTTCTGGCTATTGTGGATATGTTTCCTCATGGTGAGGAAGGGGATTGAACTGAAGAACTTGTAGAATTGGGTAGATGGCTGCTTGCAAATAGGAAAGCATGAGAGAGGTGAGTAGAGAGGATCGAATGATGGGGGAAGTCTTATTGGAAAAACTTCTACCTATTAGAGACTGATCCTACTACATAATACCCTATTAATCTGATACTGCTAGCATTTGTATTATTGAGATGAGAATTCCTCGCATTCCAAGTTTATTGCAATAAGCAATGAAATGCTTTAGAAGCAGATATAAATTGTGGGGGCTTTTAATTGATTGCTACAGGAGGCGAACTTTGGATTTGGGTTGTCAGTTATGCAAATATCGTTAATTAAGCTCAATAAGCTGGCCTGATCCAGGATGAACTAGTTGATAGCTACATCTTAGTCCACATATATGATGTGCAACTTCATGTAATAATTAAACAAGTACCCCAAACGTGATATCCATATAAACACCAATAATGCCTCTCTTTACTGTGTGCTACAATTGATATAAAACTCGAAATTCTTTTGTTTAAATTTTAAAAAAGTGAAATCTTAGATTTGAAATGACCTTGAAAATTTGTGCTCTATACCATGGGGTTGCATTAGGTATTGGTATCACTACTAGAAATTCTCAAAAGCTAAGCATCAGTGATATCAAATCAGGACTGATATAAAAAATTTAATAAATAAAAATCAATTGAAAAAACGTAGCAACATTAAAATAACAATGTTTGCTAAATAAGACAACAAAAAAGATATCATGCACCTTATATTTGAGTAACTATGAATATTACACATTAATTAGTTATATATTTTAGATTTAAATCTAATTCTAAATTAATTAATTAATTTTAAAAACCATGAATTTAATTTCGTAATTTACAATTTAATTGATGAAATTATTTAAAACGAATTGATCTAATTAATAAACTAATTAAATTAATCTTAATGAATCAATTTAAAAAAATGAAATATAATTAGTTTTAATTATTAAATTAATCAATCTTAGTTAAACTATAAATCAAATAACTCAAACTAAAATTAATTAATTGGCAATAAACTAATTGATAATTAATAACAATTAATAATTAATTTAGTAGAATTATAGAAAATAATTAATTGATACTCATAATCTAACATTTACTTACCTTTCCTCCCTTCCGTTCCTAAAAACTCCTTTGTTCCTGAGAATGAAGCCACAAAGTGAGCACCACCTCTCAAAGACTGTCTTCTTGGATTATCATGAATGTTTATCAATTATTCCTTGACTTTTCAAGATTGCACAGGTTCTTGGTGGGGTGTTCAAGAAATTGCCTAAAGTCGGATCGGCAAATGCCAATTCTGATCCAACTCACTAATACGTATCAGGATTGGCCGAGTTTGCCAACCATGTTCTATACAATAATTAATCCTGAAAGTTACACTACGGAAGCTACCACAAAAAATCATTCATAGGAATAAATAGAAAATATCTACTTCAGTAATCATGCCAACACATTTTTGGTTTGGCAGTTCAGAGACTTAACTTGCTTATTGGTCAACCTTAGAAATTGTTATTTTTTTACTCTGTTGGTCTGTGAATGGCCAAGTCATGCTTCGCAATGTGCAGTAAGTACCTTGCTGTTATATGGCACAAATACACTACTTGAGTGAATTTCTGCTTCTCTCAACTGTTGGTTTGAATTGTATAATTTTTATAGAACAATTTCTCTGGTTTTCATTACTATTAATTTATCTTGAACAGCCGTTGATGACCCTCTTGGTGGTTGTTGTGTTACACCTTATGGTTATTCACTTCTATTAAACAAGGTAAACAATCTCTAAACCACTGATTTGTTTGCCCAACCTGATTATTAGAAATTGTACTGTCAAACTTAGTAATTCATTTTTATCCAAATTGCTTCAACCTTTTCTTTGAACACAGACTTTTCCGACATTTAGACTTACAATTTCGTGTAATTGCTTGTCTTGTCACTGTTAAAGTTGATGCAATTTGCCCAAGGAAAGATAGTAATGGCCCTGGAAGGTGGATATAATCTCAATTCTATAGCTAACTCTGTTCTAAGTTGTGCAAAAATACTGTTGCATGAAGAAGTTGTTGGATCTACATGCAATCCTGCTTTTGAGTCTACATGGGATATCATAAAAGCGGTAATACATTTGTCATCCATTTTCATCCCATGATGGTTATTTCCACTTGTGTGGTAATTTTTTCTGTTCATGCTCGATATCTGGTTTCTTCAGGTTCGACATGAACTAAAAGGATACTGGACTGCTCTTAATATTGAGCTACCTCAGAGTTTACTAGCTAGCCGTGGAAGATCTCGCCCACCTGGGGTGAGTAGTGTATCTTTAAATTGCATTCTTTGTTTTGCATACAACATATAATATGTACTTCCTATAGACCTTTGAAACCTGTACGACTCAAATCAAAGAAGTTGCTCCCCACTTTTTTGGTTAATTTATTTTCCAGGCATTTATCTCAGGTTGCTGAACCAGGATTGGACTATATTCCTATAGTACTTGATAGTTGAGAGAGAGAGAGAGAATTTGCTTAAATATTATACTCCAATCAGCTTCCTGGTTTAAGAGTTAAAGGAAACCAATGTTTTTCCATATGTTTTCTAGACATGATATCTGCACAATACTAGCTAGCTCAATCTCGGATGCACATTGATCAAGGCTCCCGGCTTATCAAGGTTTAATCAGCTTTGAAGTGAGACAATCTTGCCCAGTCTCAAATGAGTGTCTCTGTAGGTAGTGATCCCTTTGAGACTTAGTGGGCATCAAAGTTCCCCACTCATTATCAGGGTGAAATTCTAGATGTGATGTCTGAATAATACTAGGTCAATCCCGAATGCACATTGCTGAGGATATTTTATGCAGATTGACCATGACTCCGGGCTTGTCAAGGTTTAGTCGCTTTGGAGCGAGACAGTTTCACCCAGTCTCAAATATGCATCTCAATAGGTAGGTATCTCTTAGAGCCTTAGTGGTAATTGAAGTTCCCCACTCATTATAAAGGTGAGACAAAGTTCAGCCCTTTGGGGTAAGTTGAAAGCTTGTTTCATTTCCACAGGGTGATGCCATATATTGTGCACATTTTTTGCACATTGACTTGGTTGTGGGTCCATCAAGTTATTATTTGGTTTGGAAGTCAGACACACACTTGCTGTTTAGCCCTTTATCAAAAGACAGATTATAAGGTGGGAGTCTCTTTGAGCTTTAAAACGCATTGAAGTGTTCTACTCTCTTGCAACATGGGACTAAAATCCTTTCATTAATAATAAGTTCCAAAATCTCAGTTGCTTGAATACCATGTTTTGATTGATTTTTTTTTTTCCACATGTTATGAGTTTTAATTTAGTGGTCACTTATATTGGGAACTAACACGGGAAGAGAAAAGAAAGGATATGAGTTTGTTAGAGGGAGCTAATACCTATAAATCATGGTATATTTTTTGTCGTCTCATGATTTTCTTGCTCTCATATGAATGCTACATATAAAGTATATTAGTAGTACATAAATAACAACTTCATACTCGATAACCAGATACATAACTGATACGACACATTAAAAAAACTTAGTAATAATATGGAATTAGTGTGGTTGTTTTGTAGCTTGTTCCTTATGCTACATTCAAATTAAAAGATGATTCTCTCTCTATAAAAGCCAACTCCTTGCTCGTACTTCGATACACACCTCTCATGTGAGATTTGCTTGGAGCCCCTCATTTGAATAGGATCTCCATTGTGGAGGATTGCAAATCCTCATAATTGTGATATGATGATCTTCATGAGCCTTGATTCATAATCAAGTTAAGAGGTATTGGTTATCATTTTGTGTGGTGCAATCTCTTCCACACATTACCTGTCTGACATCTGTGATACTTGGCCACACTTGCTCTTCTTCCTTGAATGCAACACAAATTGTGTATGTTTAGTATCCTGCATAACTTGTGTTGCTTCTCATTTATCTATCAGTTTGTAGCCATAAAAGAACTCCGCCCATGACGAACTAGTCATGGCCGGTCCCAAGCCCGGATAAAGGAGGAGGGTTGCGTTAGGTTGCCAG